>OX451217.1:59552035-59686439 GCA_949628195.1 Phasia obesa | reverse complement strand
AATGTCGAAACTTGTTATATAACGTTGGATAACTGTAAATTTGGTTTTGTCCAACCAAAACTAAAACAAAAAATATTCCAATCATTAAACATATATGTAGCTCAATTATGAATAAAAATTCCCCGGGATAATTTTCCCTTCCCCCATTCCTGATATTATACACCCCAATCACGAATAATTATTCCCATGAAAAAACTCCCAAATTTTTCTATCGTGAATGATTCCAATAACAATTTACTTGTATTTTACGGTAGAAATCATTCACGATAGAAATTTTGGGAGTTTTTCATGGGAATAATTATTCGTGATTGGGGTGTATAAT
Source organism: Phasia obesa (assembly GCA_949628195.1). Taxonomy (NCBI): domain Eukaryota; kingdom Metazoa; phylum Arthropoda; class Insecta; order Diptera; family Tachinidae; genus Phasia; species Phasia obesa. The sequence goes on along the minus strand of OX451217.1, from coordinate 59,686,117 downwards.
ATCAGGAATGGGGGAAGGGAAAATTATCCCGGGGAATTTTTATTCATAATTGAGCTACATATATGTTTAATGAAAATTAAATTAAATTAAATTAAATTAAATTAAATTAAATTAAATTAAATTAATTAAAATTTCCCGGGAAATTTTTCCCTTTTCTCTACCGAGGGAAAATTATGTATTATGAATATTAAAAAGGGTTTTCTGTAAAATTAATAATTTTAAAAAATGTCTATATCTTTTTATTATATTTGTTGAAATCATATAAAGTTGAAATCATAAAATTAAAAACCAAATGTATATTATTGTGAAATTGGGAAACGTAACAGTAATGGGATATTTATTATTACTATAGTGAAGGGTATATAAGACTCGGCATGGCCGAATATAGCACTCTTATTTGTTTTTTTTTTATTATTAAACACGAAATAAAATGTCAAATGCAAAACAACGCATTTCTCACTTTCTTTTTTGCTACCCCCATGGAGAGTAGAATAAGGGAGATTTTTACCGGGAACAAAATATTGGGAAGGGAAAAATTTCCCCAGGAATATTCATAATTTATGTATTTAAGGGCTAAACATTTCGCATTTTTACACATATGTATAAGCTTTTATGTTGCATTTTAAAAAATCCGGAGTGGCCTACACTTAATACAATGGAAACAGATATTTGTATGGATATATTACATAAAGAATATAAGTTCAAAGTATATTCGAATCGACAAATTAATTATTTTCGGTTTGGGGTGTTAGGTAAACTACCCCTTGCTCCTTTCCGATTATGCCCAAAATTTATACAGCTCTTCAGCTCCATTAACCAAAGACACATACTGAATTTAATTTCGATATGTCATACGGTATGACCTGTAGAGCGTTTACAAAATTAAAAATATTAATATTCTTACAATCTATTAAAATATTTTCATTAAATGTGTTGCAACAGTTAAAAATTGTTTTAAAATTATTTAAAATTAATTTTATAGCCAAAAAACAAAAATATTTGGATTAAATAATCTAAAATAAATTCTTTCAATATAATAAAAAACTGGGGATACGAACTCGCTCCTAAGAAAAAAATTCATTAGAACATAATAAATTATTTTTAGCTATAAATGATTTTTGAAATCTAACGGTTTTTCTTGAAATTTCCTGAAATAGAAATAAATAAACTAATCTTTGCTTTGTCGATTTATTTAACTTTCTCTTAACAATATAATGCTTTTTTATACAATGCTATAGCTCAAAAAGTATTTGAGGTTGTAAGACTATATTTAAAACATAGTTGCATCAAAATGAATGAAATTTGTGTATAAAATATCGTTAGCGTAAACCAACTCAACAAACAATAATGTTAATCACTTTTTCAGGTTCACTGCTTTTAATGGCTTTCATACTAATAGACACCTCCAAATTAGTCCACTAATAGATAACAGGAGGAGCAGTGTACAAATACGAGTAGTCATGAAATTATTAGTGCCCTCGTATTTGACACACCTTTTGTATAAATATTAATGATTACTCATAAAAAAAAAATATTTAAAAAACGTTATTAAGCAAACTTTCATACAAAATTTTCACAAACATTTTCCTAAGAAACCAACCTTTTTAAAATCTAAATTATCTCTTTTATAGAATGTGTATAAATACTCTTTTCAATTTTATATCTTTGCAACATTTAAGGGTAAAGCACAATTTTATGATTCGAAAACAGGTTTCCCTCTCTCTCTCTCTCTCTTTCTCAGGTATTTTTTTTTTAAGTCATTGCAAACTTGCATCGCAGTAATGTGTGTCAGTAACAAAAATCACAAAAACCTCTTAACTTTCAATGCAACTTCACATTGTGTTATTTGTATTTAGTCACTGCAACAGTGTTACCATGTTTTTTCTCAATAATTTTTAAGTCAACTATACAAAATCTTTTTTTATTAACTGCTATACACTATAAAATATTATTTAAAATTAAGGATCATATTGTGTCTAAATTTTTGTTGAAAAAACTTGTTGTCTATTTACGAAAATATTGTTAAAAGAGTTTATTTTTAAACAAATTATGCTTAAAGTCAGGCAGGTATGTCTAAGTACCAATCACCATGTTTAATATTAAGCATAGCTGTCTAAAAACTAGAGCTGGCAAACAATCGATCGAACTATCGATAGTTCTGTTTCCATAGGAAAATTAATAGTTTTTTTCGACAGCTATACTATCGTGGAAAATTCGACAAAGTATTAAATAGATTTATAGAACAACGCTAAACATCTCGTTTATAAAATTATATGCCGTACGTAATTTTTTGTATATCTGCAACTTTCACAGTATCCGAAAGAATATAAGCATTATTTCAGATAAAAGATCGAGGTTAAAATCAAAATATGTATGTTAATATTTTTTAAACTTAATTAATACAATTTTTTATTTAATTAACAAAATTACAAATTATATTCTAGCAGAGTAATGCAGAATTTTAATCGTGGTAGTGAAGTAGGAAATCGAACCGATAATTTTTTTATTACAAATAGATCTCATTAGATTTTTATTTTTAAATAAAAAAAAAATATACAAATTTATATTAAATTATATATAATTTTTAATATTTAATAACTATATAAACTATATAACTATATAAATCATAATATAATTCGATGCTATCGATAGTATCCATAGTTTTTTAACTAATTATCGAAAACATCGATAGTAGATGGTGACTATCGATAGTTTGCCAACTCTGCTAAAAACGGCAGAGAAGTATTGAAATAAAACTCTCAAGAAAAGAAAAATTACTAAAGGTAAAACTAATAATTTGTTCTTTTCAGATGAACCAATAGATCCTGCATAAGTAGTTTTACGTTATAGGTATTATAAAAATCGTTTTAATAAATATAAAGGCATGTCACAGACCTAAATTTCGTTCGGAATTGGAATTGACTCCGTACTTTGCTTCTCTAGAAAACGAAAAAAATTTTTGGAATAAAACCACTTGCAATTTGCTATGTGGAATTGCCTTTCAAAAATTAATTTATTCCAGCATGTCAGACATTTCGATCGGAATTGAAATGATTTCATATCATTTCGATCGGAATGGTTTTTGTTAAACTAGAAATACAAAACCACTTTTTAAGTATTACATATTGAAAAATAAGAACGAATGTAACAAAACAAAAAAAGATGCTTTGAAAGGTAATAAAAATTTAGGAAATACATCTCTCAACAGTTTTTAGTCCAAACCAACCCCTACACTCCTATCAAATCGTCTTCTTGAGTGTTGGGTCCTATTACTTTTGGCGGACCCTGCCAATAAAAACAACATGTGACTCAATATTAGAGTGATAAACATGCAAATCATATCGAAAAATAATTGTATGCTAAATAAAAGTATGTATATTTCTTATCAGATATGCCCACAGAGCTGTTTGGAAATTTTAACAAGAAACAGATAAAGTTCATTTTGGACCACCCTATTCGCTGTGATAATGTTGACAGATACCAGTAATATTTTGGCTCCCGACGTCACGTGGTATTTACTTTTAATACACAGAAAAAAAAACTTCACAAATTAAAGGGGTTAATTGGTTTCAGATTAACATTTAATTAAATAATTAATTCATTCAATTATTTCTTTTTGTTCTATTTCAAACAAATATATATTTGAATCAATTAAAAAATCAGTTGAACTTGAATTTAAAACTAATTAACACCTTTAATTGGTGCAATTTTTTTTTCAGTGTAGAGTGATATAACATTGAAATCGGTAACCATTAAAAAAATATTCTGTCACCCTTCTTAAAATATGTACCACAGTTTGGGAGCCAAAGTTTAGCATTTTCTGAAAAAATTAAGTTAAAAATTATTATTAAGTATTATTTATAAGTGTAATTGAATATTTAAGACATACAAAACCTTTTTTAGCACAGCTTATCACTTCACTTTCATAATAAAATTAAATAAAAATAAAAATTAAAATGTATTTTAAACCCTCCATAACATTCTTTTTTATCGGTCGATTTTTATATTTTATAGCAATAATTAAAGACCAAAGTCTCACCTAGAAAACAGGAAAAACCACGTATACAAATTCGAATCTAATCAAAAGTTATGGATATTTGACCACTGTGCGTAGTAGAGTTTTAAAGTATGTCCAGAATTTTGAAAGTTTTAATTATTATTAGTCGCACTGTTTATGTATTACATACTATGAAATTTATAGTCAAGCTAAGTTCGTTTTTATTCTCTCTAAGAAAGAATTAATTAAATTACAAATTAGGTGATAATATTAAAGAAAAATTGGGAAAATTTAATTTTTAGAACCAGCAGGAGCGGAATGCACATTTTCTACACAGCCACGTCCGTCATCAGCACTTTTGTATCTAATCTACTTCGGGTAGTGTTTAGTTGTAAGCATCATCTATTTAACCAACCAAACCCAGATAAAGGAATACGAGAAAAACTTGTATTCAATTATCAATCGTCAGTTGGTGAGAACGAAGTCTACACTACCTTAAGCTTCCCTCTTGTTGAATATTTTTAATTTTAATATTAACACCTTATATTTTGTTGTTCCTTCAGCCAACCTTCGGTTAGCAATGAAAGTTACTTTTTGTTTATTTGTTTTACTTCCAACATTCGTTTTTAGTTAACACTAATCTAGTATCAAACCAAACTTTGTTGAGTAAACAAGATGTCCAGAATAATATCCATTACTAATAAAAAGATGTCTTGAATAGTTTAAATGGCTATAAATTCCTTAACATATCTATTCCACATGGCAAATTGAAAGTGGTTTTATTTCGAAAAAATTTATCGTTTTACTTCCGAACGAAATATAGCTCTGGAACATGGGCATTGTTTTGCTACATTCATTATTATGTTTCCACATTAAAAGTGGTTTTGTATTTTTTCGATTTAATGAAACCGAACGGAATCTACAGCAGCTAAAGCCATTCCGATCGGAGTGGTAACTACGGAATCATTTTAATTGGAATTCGGACATGCCTAATAATTAAAAATATATTTTATTTTATGCATTTCTATTTACCAAAAAATTTGAAAATAAGAAAAGGAAAGAAATTAAACTCAATTTGTGTAAAATAATTATACATATTTTGTTCAAAATTCAACCAGAGGTTAAATACATATATATGTCTAATTTGAAGTCGAAAATATTTGGTAAAATGTTGCCTAATATTATCGGCCTAATTTTCAACAAAAATATCTTAGAGTGTACTTAGGCACCTAAATAAAAGTACTTAGGATCTTTAAGATATGTACAATTATTTGCACCACATTTGTTAAACTTTCAATACGAATATATATTTATCTCTTACAGACCGAATACATTTTTATACATTTTTTTTTTGTAGTTGAAAAATCTTTTTTTTATATTTTTTTGACATCTCAAAAAAGTTTAATAAAAAATAATAAATATTCACAAATGGTAACACTGCACTGGAACCTGTATTAAACAATACATTAAGTGAGCATAACTACATTCTTGAAAGCTAACGAATGGTTTTTACCCCTTTTATTTCGTTTCTTTAAAAACATGCACGTGATAATGATACGATGGACAGATGATGTCAAGTTCAATGTCGTGTGGTTGCATTTCATTTAAAACATTTGTAGTTTTATATAAAACTGGTTTTATCTCAAAGAAACGTGAAGTTGTTTTTATTAATTTGTATTAAAAAATTATGTACAAAACAAGTTATATTGTCATATTCGGTAACGTGGAGTTCTATATTCGTATCATTACTGCTTGTATGCACAAGTTAAGGCAAAATTATATTTGCCAAGACCGACTATTAAACACCTTCGACCAACTATAAGATGAATGTGAATATACGCAAATCTCTGGGCAGGAGAAATTATTTTTTTACGTTAATTATTCTTTTACAAAGCAGCCAGTTTTTGCGCAAAATATGGAAACACTGATAAAGTTAAATATTTCTAGTGTTAATGTCTGACTACTTTTTGGATTGTTTTTGCTATTGTTGAATATAGCTAAAATGAGTTTAAATAATTTGTGATTTAATTTTTTAACCAATTATTTATTCAAAATTTTAAATTTCAATTAACTGAAGAGTTTATAATTGAGTTTTTGCAATTTTCTGTACGCATCATTAACTGGATTGTATTGCGCAAGTCTAAAGGTTGCGGGTTCACTTGCCGACAGATGTTTAGTATTACATAAACAAACAAACTTAAACGTGCTTAGTTGAATACCCTACTAGACCGTTTAAGAATTTTTAACCGACTTCAAACAAAGAAGGAGGTTATCAATTCGTCTGTGTGTTGATTTTTTTTTTTTTTTGTATGTTTGTGCCTTCAGAACTCGGTCATTTCCGAACCGATTTTCAAAATTTTTGCACTATCACAAAGGTTATGGCTACAGATTGGTCCCATTTTAAAAGAAGTTCAAAAGTTTAACAATTAAAGGGTGTCCCCATACAATATACATGTTTTTTACGTGTATTATGAACTTTATAGGTCACCATTTTAAAATTAAAAAAAGTGCGTATCACTGTAGCTCCCAATAACAAAAAGTAATTAAAAAATAAAATTAAAAATTAAAGGGTGACCCCATAGGTGACTTAATTTCACCTTTGTTCTCCTATCTTTTGAACCGTTATAGACAAACTCTTGAAAGTTGCACAGAATGTTCGTTACTATGTCTCTTATAATAAGTATAAATATTAAAAATTAAAGGGTGTCCCATTAGTTGGTTTATTTTGATATATATATGGCCAAACTTTTAAACCGTTATAGACAGACAGTTGAAATTTACAAAAAACTTGTATTGCTAAGTCCGATAAAATAACAAGTGTAAAATATGAATTTGGAAATTAAAAGGCCAAACTTTTCAACTGTTATAGATAGACAGTTGAAATTTACAAAGAACCTATACTGGTTAGTCCGCTATTACAACAAGTATAAAATTTGGATCTATAAATTAAAGGGTGTCACCATTATTGATGTAATTTGACCATTATGCCCTCATCTTTGGAACCGTTATAGACAAACACTTGAAAAATAGATAGAATGTTTACTACTATGTCTGGTATAACAACAAGTATAAATATTTAAAATTGGAAATTAAAGGGTGTCCCAATAGTTGATGTAATTTGATGTATATGGACACAAAGTTAAAATTGAAAAAGAATCTGTATGACAAAGTCATCTTTAAAAAGTATTTATATTAAAATTTGAATTTAAAGGGTGTCCCAATAGGTGACGTCATTTGAGATATATGACCTTATCTTTTAAACAGTTATTGATAAACACTTAACAATTAGACAGAATGCCCATTTCTATATCTGTTATAATAAGTATAAATATTTAAAGTTATAAATTACAGGGTGTCGCAATAGTTTATTTAATTTGATGTATATGACAAAACTTTTAAACCGTTACAGACAGACGGTTTACAATGAACCTGTATTGCTACGATCGCTATAACTAGTATAGTATTTGAATTCGGAAATTACAGGGTGTCGCAATAGTTACCGTCTTAAAGAAACATGATTTTAAGTTTATCTGTTTTGAAGTCGGTTTTTTTTGCAAGAATTATTTAAAAAAAACTGCTTTGTTTCTTGCAATGTGTTACAAACCCATTAACTAAATTGATATAATTTTACTTGTTTCTTATCAACTTGTATCGCCATACGTATAAGTATTAAACGTACACAAATACACTCTTGAGCATAAATACAATCATGCATTTAAGAGAACAGTCATTGTATACCAGTTTTTATTCAAATGATCTTGCAAGGTAAAATGATGAAAAATAAAAATTTATTTTTACGAATTGTGAAAGGTCTGAGAGCACGTGAGTTTTTTTCCTAACGGTAAGAATAAAAATTTTCAAAGTTATCGGGTATTTCTCTAAACAAAACTTTGCAAATGTGTGTAATAATTTGTTAACAAATTATGAAGGTCAAATAATTTAATATTTCATTTTAACTTATTTATTGTGTGCTAACCAATTATTTATATCTTAAATCTGAAAAATTATAATTAATAAAGTTTATCTAGGGCAGGAATAAAGTGAATTTTTCATGGTTGCTGACAAGACTGATAGAAACAATATTACACCATCTCCATGTTTGTTCGTTAGATAACGTATAGTTCCCATTTTAAAGATTGACACGTCTGTAATCAACAATTTTATTGAATGTGCAAAAATAAGTGTAACACAAAATAATTGACCAAGAGTGGAGTTTCTTTTAATAAGCCAGTTTACTTTCGCTGCTTATCATTACAATTGTGTTGGGGTCATTGTTGCCGGGGCAAGACTGGAAAAGTTACGCTTTTCTTTCCAAAAAGTTACATTTTTTTAGTAAATGACAATGTTAAAATTGTACCGCTTCAATGATCAAATTGTACCAACTCAGCATAAATTGTACCAAAATTTGGCTAGACATTAAAATGTAATTATAAATATTATACTAAGGTGTTTTAAAGTAATGATAATTAACCTTGATTCCTTCAATTACTGTTTTTGTGTTGGTAATTTATATACTACCAATCTATTTTATAAGCAAAAGTATTACATGTTAGCAGCTGGTTATTCTGTAATTTCCAGCAGTTGCTTGAAACTCCATATAGAATATGTTGGAGTTATTTGAAAGAATAATTAACGAGTAATCCCATTACCAAAAAATTCCTTACGATTTCTCTCTAGAAAGAATAGACAAATATGTATATCATCGAAATACTGCCGGAAACTAATTGAGGCGATGCAAATAAGTTCAAACGCTGTAGTTCAGCAAAAAGACAATGTTACTATATTACCTATTTTGTTAGTTCTAGACAGGGTTGAAGAACTCTGAAATAGGATATGTTTGTTATTGTAAGAAAAAAAAAATAAAATTAAATAAAAACATTTAATATTTAAATTTTATAAAAAAGTGTACCAAAAAAGTGTGTGTACCAGTGTACCACGTACATATGAATTCCTAGGAATGATTCTTAACACCGTTTAGGTAGCCGCAAAAGTGAAAAATTTCCCGAAAATTTTTAAATTCATTTCGGCTACCTAAGCGCTACCTAAACGGTGTTAAGAATCATTCCTAGGAAGTTCAAATTTTTTTATTAAGATCTTAGGTTTATTTTTGTAGTTGATTGTTTCCTTGAATTTTGAACGGTTTGCTACCTATGGACCTGAACAGGGGAAAAAAGGTAAAAAAATTGAATTTTTTAAAGTTTTTTGCGATTTTGACCTTGAAGATGAAGTTTTTTTGATTTTATATGTTAACAATTTTTGTTCTTTATGACAAGAGCTACAACTTTGCCTCAGAGATTATATCAAAATTCCAAACGGTTTGCAAAATATGAGCTTGATTACATGATCATTATTTTGCAAAAATTACATCGAGGCCCCACATCTTTGAGGGCCCATAAAAAAAAACCTGGAGGACTTGGGGCAAAACTGGGAGACAGGGGTCTGTTTTTTTTTTTTGGTCTTTTATGACGTAGTGGTGTCCGTATATGGTTATTTTGCCATGACTTAAAAAATTACACAGTGAAGAAGCGCAAGAAAAGAGGAGCAATGACTACAGAATCTTCCGCGAGCACAACACAATTAAAATGTATTTGTTGTGCACTTCAGTTCCATATATGTTCAATATTATTGAATTAGACGAAGAAGATAAACAACTTCTAGAAGATGAATATCAAGGCTATTTAGAACTATTTACTAAGATTGTTTAATTTTAGTAGCATTTCAGTACACTTATTTTTACTCATTTTTATACAGACAACAGTTTGTTCTTGAGTTCAGTGTTCGATGCAAATGGTCTTGTAAAAGTGCAAGTGCGAGATATTAGTGCGAGATATTATTATTCCAATTTTATACTAAAATTCAATTAAAAAAGAAAATGTATTTTAAATCCTCTATAACTTTCCTATTGGTCGATTTTTATGTTTAATAGCAAAAATTAAAGACAAATCCCATTCCAATCAAAACTTATGGATTTTTGACCGCCTTCTCTTGAAATTGTTCACGAAAAAAAAAATACATCTATCTATACACATAATAAAATAGTAACGCATTTCCGCCTGTCTGCCTGTACGTCTGTCTGTCAGCTTTTATTTTGCTTTCGCATCACGTAAAGACTACTGGATCGATTTTAACAAAATTTTGTGAGGAAGTACCAATATAAGATACTTTTTTTCCGTAAAAATAGCTCTTTTCCAAGTGAAGAAAAAGCAGCGAAAGTAAGCAATTTCCGGTTTTAAGGTACTGAAATTTTCGGTTTAAAATTGCGATATTTTAAACACGGTTGCACACCTTTTATTTTTGAAAGTGAGATATTTTGAAACTGCGATATTTTAAACACGGCTACGCACCTTTTATTTATGAAATTGGGATATTTTAAACAAAATTGCGCAACAGATGGCGCCAATTGAAAAAAATTTATATTTTTACTTTGTGGAATTACATTGTTTCAAACACCTCCTATAAAGATTTACAAATATCATTTTTAGAATTTTTTATAAATTTTATCGATGGATGGGTACCTTTATATAAAGTAAATACATACACCATAACTGAAGCAATATAAAATTAAGAGTCTTACAATTGGTGTAGAATATTTTCAAAGCAAAATCGAGCACAATATTGTGAGGATGCCAACGACGTGGCAAGCTATTTTTATATATACTCGTAGTTTAAGTATAATAAGAATAATAATCCTGCCTTCTAATACACTGCCGAATCAATTTTAGATAGTATTTCGTCCGCTTTCGACGTCACAGTAGTTTAGAATCATTATATTTGAAAATATTCAGTGGCCCTTGCAATTAGAGCAACTTTTGTTTTGCTTCAACATTATTTTTAGTTGATATTAATCTAGCATCAAACCAAATTGTATTTTATCAAATAGCATGAGTTGGCTTCCCTTTTTTTGATGACTATTTCTTTAATAAAAATTTCTTAAATTATTAATAAATACTTTAATTTCTCATTGATTACCTACTTATAAACGTTTGCAAGTAAGACGAAAATTTATGATAATAAATTTAATTTATCATCTAAAAGCTAGACACGCTTACTGCATAAATGCAAAGCTCTTTGACAAGTGTATTATTGTTTCATTTGCTCGATATTATTAATGAGTTTAAAAGACACCTTCTATTTCCAACTGTAATGAGTTATTACTTTGTTTTTATTAATTGGTTAAGCCTTTAGCCAATCAGTTAAAATTTAACGACATTTTCTAATAAAAGTCAAATTCAATATTTATGAAGGCTTAATACATAATACTTTATACACAAAAAAGACAAAGGAAATAAACGAAAACGCTGTAATATAAAATAGACTAGTAATACCAATAATAATTAAGGCAAATAAACTCCACGCAACTATGGTATTTTTAATTTAAAAATGATAACAGAAAACTTAAATACTTAAACCTACAATTTTTCAATGCCATTTATCTAGAAAAATCACGATTTTCTAATTTAGTAGAAAGGTATGACATGAAGGATTCATATATAGTATAAGTTAAAGCCTTCTCAAAGCTGCTATAAAATTATTTAACTGAATGTAATTTATTCTGCAAGGTGATTTTTAGCTTACCCACTGTTGTACACTTCGAATATGCGAACAAGCAACCGAGTCCACAGATGGACATTTCCTGACGATACAAGACCAATTTAGAAAAATAGTTTCAGAAATGGAGAGTAATGGTGAATGTAGAAAAATATATGTAACGTTTCCTCTAATGCCCGTTTTGATCTGGATTATTCTACTTTTTTAATTTTACCCATTGTGTACAGTTTAAATAATAAGACAATTTATTTAGAATAATATTTATTAGGTTAAGGCCCATTATTATAACTTGCCATTAGCTAAAGTTAGGATTTTATAAGGGAGATAAGTAGTTTTTCGTTATTATAAGTATACTTTAAGCTAGAAGTGACTGATAAACTAAAGGGAAGACCATCTTGCCTTTAACTTTTAACATTTGATATAAGAGTTTGAAGTTGCCATGTTTTGTCATCTATAAAGTTGCCGTATTTTCTAACCTATGAAGAAAAATAAATTCATGTTAATTTAATTTTGCATTTGAAAAATAAAAATTAAAAACAGATCTCCTTTGTTGTATATAAAATATATTCGTTTGTTAGTTGCACAGGTACTAATTTGTGGTTTGTTGAAAGTAAACAGACAAATGAAAGGTATGATGTTGCCACTACGTTTTAAAAACCCAATTTATTTTGTCAAAAGTAGTCGGTGTTTCCTCTTGTACTACCATATTTTCAAAAATATTAATTTTATTTTACAATGAAGTTGTAATAACGAAAAATAGTTATTGTTCACTTTATCGCTCACTTGAGCAAAAGTGAAATTTAACTAAAAGGCAAGTTATAATAATGGGCCTAAATATATAATTTGGCCTGGTTTTAAATAAGACCAGGCCAATTTATTTATTTGTTTCTTAGTATTTGATAGTTTTAATTTATTTTTAAATTTATTTATATTTAATACACACGCAAACATATTTTATTCATGCAACGATTAATTTTATATGGAAGTGTTAACAATATGATAAATTAAAAAATTTTAACGTTATCAACAAACTAAAAAATGTGTATATTATTTTTTTTGTCTTTAAACAAATACGAAACGGCTTCAATAGCAACACACAGCAAAAACACAAAAAATATATGCGCCCTCCCTCACAACTAAAAAAAGTCACGAGATGATAATTAAATAAATTAGACAATTTAATTTATTTTAACAAAAGTGCTAAGCAAAAATATGACCAAAAATAGTATCCCTTGGTATTATTTTGGAGTATTGTTTTAAAAAGTCTAAACCAAAAAGTTATTTATAATGTATGAGCAGGTTGACAGCAAGGCTTATTAATGAAGTAACAATTAAATTGTAATTAATTATATACTTAAGAACGTAACACGTTGTAGCACATCGTATGAGATGGTTGCCACAATACTTTAATGTGGTTACTAAATTTTGGAAATCGTATATATAATTACATAATTTATTTCGTTATTTATTTAAGAATTTTTCTTACTTATTAACTATTGTTGTTAAGCATCTACTTATCTTGGAGTTTAATTACTAATTTTCAATTATCAGACATATGTTTTAAATTTATATTATTGATTATTGCTGTCAAACAACTATTGGCTTATAGTCGAATGTGATATACGAACTTGTTTTTTTTAAAGTGGTATAAGTCCATTATTTCATATATTGTGATATTTAGGGGTTTGTGTTTGAATCAATTTAATGTTTTTTACACTATACACCTTTAAAAATTTTATGATAAAATAATAATTAATAAAATTATTTGAAAAAATTAACGTTTTTTAGTGCCACAAGGACTTATACCACTTTCAAAAATAACTTATAACAAAAAATAAAAACAGGAGCGAATTTAATTCATATTTTTTAGACATAAACTGTTCTAAAATGGGTTTTTGTGTGAAAGATAATAGTTGAAATGAAGACATTTAAATAACCAAATTTAGTAGGAATTAATTTCAGTTATATTAAAAATGAAAATTACTTCGTTAAGATCTTTAGATAAAAAAAAATATATATTTAAAATTTAGTTTTCTTTTACAGTTGGTATATTGAAGTATTTATTGTGAATAGGTGGAATATAACATACTTATCATATCATTATATTTCTCTCTTGTTTTGCTCCTTTAAGTTTTATAAGGTGGTAACATATTAATTTTGCTGAGGTCTTTTGGTCTTCCTTTTTTCTAAATAATTAAAAAGATAATATAAACAAATTTCTTGTTTAATGTTTTGTCTCGGTTTGTTCCTTTGCTTGATTTTTCATTTTATTTAAAGTTTAATAGTGTTATATTACGTTAGATTTTTTTTAACAATCACAGCAACTCTCATTTGCTTTCTTTCTTACAAAATCCAATCCAAATCTTAATACTCATTATTATAGTGTGAAAAGGGCCTTAGGAATAACTGCAGCAGCGTGCACTGAAGTAGCAATAATCAATAATAATTGTAATAAGAAAGTAGTTTTAATTATAATTATTAGGAATGGACTTATTCCAGTTCCAAAAGAAATAATTGTGCGATAGCATTGTACAGCAAAACTGTTTTTCTTTATTTTATGTCAAAATTGAACTCTATTGAATTGTTTTTATAACAATGGAAAGAAGGCATAGCACATTAAAATTACCGTTAACTTAGTTTTTTGGGAAAGTGGACTTATACCACTTTCAAAAAAACCAGCTCATATAATAGAGTATTTTTTTATATTTATAGTGCAACTTAGGAAATCATTGTTTATCATAATAGAGGATAACTAAATTCAATAAAATTGGCCAACATAAATACAAAACAAGGTAATGCAAGAACAATTTATTTGAAGCAGAAATCGTAACGGTTATAAGATTTATTAAAATCATTACTTTTTAATGTTTATATTTAAATTTTAAATTTTAAATTTTTGCTTGGAAAATAATAGTTATTTTTCAAGTTTTATTATTTACTTAGAAAATAATTCAGTTGATATGAGTTCTAGGCGTAGTATTATCTTTTTCAGTATTTTGTGTTGCGTGAACGTTATACAAAAATTGCGCAAATCTATAAACATTATAAAATAAATAAAATTTTTTTTTAAACAAAAAATAAAACTCAAAAAATAAGCTTTTTTTTCTAAGCCAAAAAATTAACTTAAGAAATAACTTTTTATTTTTTATTTGGCATTGTTTCCTATTCTTTGCAGTTAAACTTTGTGCACTTTTGGGCTTTTAAGTTCTTTTGTAGAGAAAATGTTAAATAAAAAACTATTATTTCATTTTGTTGTCTAACGTTTCGCTGGTATTTTCCAGCTTCATCAGGGATAAGTTTAATTAAATCTGGCAAAGATATAAAAACATAAACACAATAATGTAGGACTGTTATTTTTCAATCAAAAACAAAAAAGTGAGAAATAACTATTATTTTCCAAACTAAAAATAATACTTAAAAAAAACTATTATTTTTCAAGCAAAATATAAAACTGGAAAAATAACTTTTGTTTTATGAGCAACAAATAAAACTTAATAAATAATTTTTAAATTTAATTTTTATAATAAAACTGAAGCAAATAAAAATTAATGTTAAAAAAAATTCAGTCCTCCTAATAGAGATTATGGATATTATTTGTTCATACTAGCTCAGTACGTATTACCTAGAGAGTCTCATTGGGACTTAAATCCGGTAAAACATAGAAACCATTGCATTAATGTACCTTTCGTGTGTAAATTGGTTTCACATTAAATAAAAATGTAATTAAGTAATTAATTGATGCAATTGTTTGTTTAATTTGAATTTTTTTGGTTTTGTTTCAAGCAAACGTATATTTGAAGTATTTAAAAAAAATAATTGTACTTTAATTTAAAATCAATTAAAACATTTAATTGGTGCAGAAATATGTTTCTCTGTATACACAGAGTCAAAAATGCCTAATAGAATTAAAAAGATTTCCTCTATGAAATGTTTTTAGGCTAAGGGGTATCCTAGCAGAAAGAAAATACAGGGATTAATTAAAGGGATTCCTTATTACTTTTATTTATTTTATTTATTTAATTTTATCAATAAGGAAATCCCATTACATCAATAAGAAAACTTGTTATTCACAATTTTTTACTCATTTTTGAAACAAAAAAAAAATAATAATCCATAGAGAAAAACTTTTTGATTCTATTAGGTTTTCTTATGATTTGTATAAAAAATGGATTTCTTATTGGTTTTTCTGATTGATTTCATTAAGGTTCCTATATGATCATGTGTAAATCAAGTTTTTAATTTTTTAATAGGGTTATCTTCTTGATTACATTAGCTTTCTTGTTATTTCATTTATAGAAATCAACATAGAAACAGTTTGTTAAAACTTAAAACATAAAATATAAAATATACATTTGGTGTAGTGGTTAAGTGTGTGCCTGCAAAGCGAAGCATAGCAGGTTCGATCCCTGGCAGAGGAAAAATTTTCACTTCACCATGGTTTTTCGGGTTTTATAAATTATGTGGATTCAACCCCCTCTAGACAATCTATCAGAAGAAGCTCCCCTGAAATCAAAGATTGATTGATTAGCAAAAAATTTCAAAGGATATGCTAAAAAAGCAATATACCCAGCAATTGTTTTCAGTATTTTATTTTGAAAATTTTTTGTTAATTTTTTTTTGTTTTTATAAAAAAACAAAATATAGCCTAATAAAATCAAGAAGAAACCCTGTTTGAAAAAAAAAACAATAAGAATCTATATCTATATACATACATATATAAAAAAGTTGCATTGTGTTAGAAATTGATGTTCTTTGGAATGCGTGAACCGATTTTGATTCTGCAAAGTTTATATGAAAGGTGACGTCAATACCAAGGTTTTTATGTACAAATGGTATCTGTATGTGTATTGGTTCATGAGTTATGGCAGGAATAGTTGGCATGCTACCGCCCATACAAAGTGAAAATTTATTTTCGTGTTCCTGGCAAATTGCAATAGGTTAGGTTAAGCAGGCAGCTCCAATACAGCTCACTTGGGTCCAAGTATTGGTCCCTTTGTGTAACCTGCAAGAGAGAACAGAAAAAAGAGAGCAACGATTAATTTTATATGGAAGTGTTAACAATATGATAAATTAAAAAATTTTAACGTTATCAACAAACTAAAAAATGTGTATATTATTTTTTTTGTCTTTAAACAAATACGAAACGGCTTCAATAGCAACACACAGCAAAAACACAAAAAATATATGCGCCCTCCCTCACAACTAAAAAAAGTCACGAGATGATAATTAAATAAATTAGACAATTTAATTTATTTTAACAAAAGTGCTAAGCAAAAATATGACCAAAAATAGTATCCCTTGGTATTATTTTGGAGTATTGTTTTAAAAAGTCTAAACCAAAAAGTTATTTATAATGTATGAGCAGGTTGACAGCAAGGCTTATTAATGAAGTAACAATTAAATTGTAATTAATTATATACTTAAGAACGTAACACGTTGTAGCACATCGTATGAGATGGTTGCCACAATACTTTAATGTGGTTACTAAATTTTGGAAATCGTATATATAATTACATAATTTATTTCGTTATTTATTTAAGAATTTTTCTTACTTATTAACTATTGTTGTTAAGCATCTACTTATCTTGGAGTTTAATTACTAATTTTCAATTATCAGACATATGTTTTAAATTTATATTATTGATTATTGCTGTCAAACAACTATTGGCTTATAGTCGAATGTGATATACGAACTTGTTTTTTTTAAAGTGGTATAAGTCCATTATTTCATATATTGTGATATTTAGGGGTTTGTGTTTGAATCAATTTAATGTTTTTTACACTATACACCTTTAAAAATTTTATGATAAAATAATAATTAATAAAATTATTTGAAAATATACACGTTTTTTAGTGCCACAAGGACTTATACCACTTTCAAAAATAACTTATAACAAAAAATAAAAACAGGAGCGAATTTAATTCATATTTTTTAGACATAAACTGTTCTAAAATGGGTTTTTGTGTGAAAGATAATAGTTGAAATGAAGACATTTAAATACATGAATAACCAAATTTAGTAGGAATTAATTTCAGTTATATTAAAAATGAAAATTACTTCGTTAAGATCTTTAGATAAAAAAAAAAAATATATATTTAAAATTTAGTTTTCTTTTACAGTTGGTATATTGAAGTATTTATTGTGAATAGGTGGAATATAACATACTTATCATATCATTATATTTCTCTCTTGTTTTGCTCCTTTAAGTTTTATAAGGTGGTAACATATTAATTTTGCTGAGGTCTTTTGGTCTTCCTTTTTTCTAAATAATTAAAAAGATAAATTAAACAAATTTCTTGTTTAATGTTTTGTCTCGGTTTGTTCCTTTGCTTGATTTTTCATTTTATTTAAAGTTTAATAGTGTTATATTACGTTAGATTTTTTTAACAATCACAGCAACTCTCATTTGCTTTCTTTCTTACAAAATCCAATCCAAATCTTAATGCTCATTATTATAGTGTGAAAAGGGCCTTAGGAATAACTGCAGCAGCGTGCACTGAAGTAGCAATAATCAATAATAATTGTAATAAGAAAGTAGTTTTAATTATAATTATTAGGAATGGACTTATTCCAGTTCCAAAAGAAATATTTGTGCGATAGCATTGTACAGCAAAACTGTTTTTCTTTATTTTATGTCAAAATTGAACTCTATTGAATTGTTTTTATAACAATGGAAAGAAGGCATAGCACATTAAAATTACCGTTAACTTAGTTTTTTGGGAAAGTGGACTTATACCACTTTCAAAAAAACCAGCTCATATAATAGAGTATTTTTTTATATTTATAGTGCAACTTAGGAAATCATTGTTTATCATAATAGAGGATAACTAAATTCAATAAAATTGGCCAACATAAATACAAAACAAGGTAATGCAAGAACAATTTATTTGAAGCAGAAATCGTAACGGTTATAAGATTTATTAAAATCATTACTTTTTAATGTTTATATTTAAATTTTAAATTTTAAATTTTTGCTTGGAAAATAATAGTTATTTTTCAAGTTTTATTATTTACTTAGAAAATAATTCAGTTGATATGAGTTCTAGGCGTAGTATTATCTTTTTCAGTATTTTGTGTTGCGTGAACGTTATACAAAAATTGCGCAAATCTATAAACATTATAAAATAAATAAAATTTTTTTTTAAACAAAAAATAAAACTCAAAAAATAAGCTTTTTTTTCTAAGCCAAAAAATTAACTTAAGAAATAACTTTTTATTTTTTATTTGGCATTGTTTCCTATTCTTTGCAGTTAAACTTTGTGCACTTTTGGGCTTTTAAGTTCTTTTGTAGAGAAAATGTTAAATAAAAAACTATTATTTCATTTTGTTGTCTAACGTTTTGCTGGTATTTTCCAGCTTCATCAGGGATAAGTTTAATTAAATCTGGCAAAGATATAAAAACATAAACACAATAATGTAGGACTGTTATTTTTCAATCAAAAACAAAAAAGTGAGAAATAACTATTATTTTCCAAGCTAAAAATAATACTTAAAAAAAAATATTATTTTTCAAGCAAAATATAAGACTGGAAAAAAAACTTTCGTTTTATGAGCAACAAATAAAACTTAATAAATAATTTTTAAATTTAATTTTTATAATAAAACTGAAGCAAATAAAAATTAATGTTAAAAAAAATTCAGTCCTCCTAATAGCGATTATGGATATTATTTGTTCATACTAGCTCAGTACGTATTACCTAGAGAGTCTCATTGGGACTTAAATCCGGTAAAACATAGAAACCATTGCATTAATGTACCTTTCGTGTGTAAATTGGTTTCACATTAAATAAAAATGTAATTAAATAAATAATTGATGCAATTGTTTGTTTAATTTGAATTTTTTTGGTTTTGTTTCAAGCAAACGTATATTTGAAGTATTTAAAAAAAATAATTGTACTTTAATTTAAAATCAATTAAAACATTTAATTGGTGCAGAAATATGTTTCTCTGTATACTCAGAGTCAAAAATGCCTAATAGAATTAAAAAGATTTCCTCTATGAAATGTTTTTAGGCTAAGGGGTATCCTAGCGGAAAGAAAATACAGGGATTAATTAAAGGGATTCCTTATTACTTTTATTTATTTTATTTATTTAATTTTATCAATAAGGAAATCCCATTACATCAATAAGAAAACTTGTTATTCACAATTTTTTACTCATTTTTGAAACAAAAAAAAAAAAAAAAATAATAATCCATAGAGAAAAACTTTTTGATTCTATTAGGTTTTCTTATGATTTGTATAAAAAATGGATTTCTTATTGGTTTTTCTGATTGATTTCATTAAGGTTCCTATATGATCATGTGTAAATCAAGTTTTTAATTTTTTAATAGGGTTATCTTCTTGATTACATTAGCTTTCTTGTTATTTCGTTTATAGAAATCAACATAGAAACAGTTTGTTAAAACTTAAAACATAAAATATAAAATATACATTTGGTGTAGTGGTTAAGTGTGTGCCTACAAAGCGAAGCATAGCAGGTTCGATCCCTGGCAGAGGAAACATTTTCACTTCACCATGGTTTTTCGGGTTTTATAAATTATGTGGATTCAACCCCCTCTAGACAATCTATCAGAAGAAGCTCCCCTGAAATCAAAGATTGATTGATTAGCAAAAAATTTCAAAGGATATGCTAAAAAAGCAATATACCAAGCAATTTTTTTCAGTATTTTATTTTGAAAATTTTTTGTTAATTTTTGTTTGTTTTTAAAAAAATAAAATCAAGAAGAAACCCTGTTTGAAAAAAAAAACAATAAGAATCTATATCTATATACATACATATATAAAAAAGTTGCATTGTGTTAGAAATTGATGTTCTTTGGAATGCGTGAACCGATTTTGATTCTGCAAAGTTTATATGAAAGGTGACGTCAATACCAAGGTTTTTATGTACAAATGGTATGTGTATGTGTATTGGTTCATGAGTTATGGCAGGAATAGTTGGCGTGCTACCGCCCATACAAAGTGAAAATTTATTTTCGTGTTCCTGGCAAATTGCAATAGGTTAGGTTAGGTTAAGCAGGCAGCTCCAATACAGCTCACTTGGGTCCAAGTATTGGTCCCTTTGTGTAACCTGCAAAAGAGAACAGAAAAAAGAGGGAGAGATGGAAAAGAGAGAGAGAGAGAAAAGAGAAAAAAAAGCGTTGAAAGAAGACATAAGATAAAGTCACAGACAGACAGACAAAAAGTATAGAAGTAGATAGAGAAGAGTCAGAAGTGTGGGGAGGTAGCCAACGGAGGGCAGGTTGGTCAAGCCAGGTTATTAACGAGATTGTCTATCCCTCGTAAAGTGTAGGTTGGTTAGAAAACCATCCGCTGCTTCTCAGAAAGGAATTAATCCTGCTCGGTTCCAAAATGGAGACACAGGAGAGGCTTGCGAAGCACCTTTGTCCAAGGTATTGGAGGCGTTGGTATTCTAACGCAGGGCAGTGGCAAAGGAGGTGTTCGACAGTTTCCTCCTCTTCCTCATCCTGACAAGTTCTACAGAAATCGTTGTAGTGGAGAACCATCCTTCTTGCATGAGTTCCGAATAGGCAATGCCCAGTGATCGTTGATATTAAATCGCGTAGCTGCATTTTTGGCAGCCGAAATAGCAAAGCCGTTTTTTTCTGATCTGGTATAGGCCAGAATGTCCTCGTCGTTTGACAAGTCTACTCATTGGACCATCTTACCTGGGCCAGGCTCGATTTATTCGATGCCCACAAGCAGAGAGGGGAATGCCACAATAGACGTCAATGGCGCTATCGTTGAGCAAAGTTCCCTTCTTTGCCAGTTTATCAGTAACACAGTTGCCTACAATAGTCCTATGTCCCCGCACCCATTTAATGGTGACTGTTGAATTTTCCGCCATCAAATTTAAGGATGTCCGGCATTCCAGGACTAAGTTTGATGTGGTGAACACACCTGCTAAGGACAGAATTGCAGCTTTACTGTCGGTACAAAACCAGATATCCCTGTTGAATATTCTGTGGTACCTTAACCAGTTTGCCGCTCTTTTGATAGCAGATATTTCTGCTTGTAAGACGTTACAGTCATTTGGAAGTCTGAAACACATTTTGATTCCAAACTCTTCCATAAAAACTCCACCCCCAACCCTATCACCCCTTTTAGAGCCATCCGTGTACACACAGACTGCTCCAGGTGGAGGTGCAGGACCCTCCGTCAAGTCAAAGACAAAGCTTCTTGTGAAGAAGGGTATTGGGGTACAGTAGTCAATAAGACTGGGAATGACGTTCATGATCCCCAGGATACTGGCATGACCCCATGGCCTATGGTTCCATGCATTTGTGACATTCAGTCTAACAGCTGTTTTCATAGCAAGCCCCCTGACCAGTTGGTCTACTGGTAGCCAATTGAGTATGGCAAAGAGTGCCTTAGTCGGTGTTGACCTAATTGCCCCTGTAATGAGGACAGCCATATTTCGTAACACACCTTCTATAATAGATATGTTAGTTCTAGTGTCTAGTGCTTTCCACCAGACAATAACTCCGTAGAGTAATATCGGTTTGATTACCGCTTCAAGAAGCCATTTTACAATCCTTGGATTCATACCCCAAGTTGTGCCAATGGCTTTCCTACATACGTATATTGCCGTAATGGCCTTAGAGGCTCTCGCCTGGATGTTCATTTTCCATGATAATTTACTATCTAAGATTATGCCTAAATATTTCGCGCTCTCAGACAGAGTAAGAGGTATCCCGTTTAAAGTCGGTAACCTGAAAGATGGAATCTTGTATTTCCTAGAGAATAATACAAGTTCGGTTTTGGTTGGATTAACACTCAGCCCGCTCTGTACTCCCCAAGAGCAGATCATTCTAAGTGCCGTCTCCAATCTTTGTGTGATAATGTCTAAATGGATACCAGACACTGCCACCGCCACATCATCTGCGTAGGCGACAGTCTTGAAGTTCAAGGAGTCTAGATCCCTGAGTAGTCTATTTATTGCTACATTCCATAGCAGAGGGGACAAAACACCACCTTGTGGAGTTCCCCTAACCACACTTTTGGAAATACTCGCCGCGCCAAAAGTAGATGTTATTGTCCTGACGCTCAGCAAGTTTTCTACAAATCTAATGATTGATTGATGAATCCCCAATTCTCTAAGCGATTGAGTTATTGCTATCGAATCAATATTATTAAAGGCACCTTCAATATCCATGAAGGCCACCATAGTATAGTTTTTATGCTCTAGTGACTTCTCTATATGTCCCACAAGCGAATGAAGCGCAGTCTCAACAGATTTGCCTTTTGTGTATGCATGTTGAGATGGCGAAATGAGATTCTTATCGATAGTCATCCTAATGTGAATCTCAATAAGTCTTTCAAGCGTTTTGAGCAAGAAAGATGCCAGACTGATGGGTCTAAAGGACTTTTGCTTTCGCATGAGATGATTTCCCTCCTTTGGGGATAAATATCACATTGCACTTGGTCCATTGATGTGGAATATATGACCATGTGAGGCAGGCTTGATATATATCTATTAGCCAGGGAGTTACCAGATCTAAATTGTTTTGTAGATCGGCGGGAATGATACCATCCGGTCCTGGAGATTTATAAGGACGGAAGCTTTTGATCGCCCAGTGTAGCTTATCCACATCGATGATTGCGGAGGTCGTTGTACTGCACATCTGTGTAGGATTCTGTCGCGAATCCACAGGTGATCGACATCCCGGAAAATGAGTGTCCAACAGGACTTCCAGTGACTCATGTGCACTAGTTGTCCAAGTTCCGTCTAATTTCTGAATATATCCAGGAATTGGCGGTTGTTTGGCAAGTACTTTACGCAGTCTGCTAGTCTCGGAAAAACTCTCAATGCTGCCGCAGAAGTCTTTCCAAGATTTGCGTTTTGCGTTCCTAACCTGATTCTTAAATTTGTTAACAGATGATTTGTAGAGTGACCAGTTACCTGTCGTCTTTGCTTCATTGAATAATTGCCGACAAGTCTTACGAGATTCGGCTATTTCTGAAGACCACCATGGTGGTCTACGAGTTGAACGATGAAACGAGGATTTACAGGACCTCCTTCATTGCTCAAGAAATCTTCCAGCAACTTGAGACGGATCATCTCCCATTTCTCACGGGAGATAGCCCCGTCACTAGTGCTTCTGTCAATGATAGCCCTTATCAGTGGGTCTTTGGCAACCTCACTGTAAGGTCTATTTATGACTCTGGTTGATGGCTGAGCAAGCATTTTTGGACGTTTTGTGTCCGGTTGAGAGTTATGCTGTTGCATCGGCTCCTCCCCCGATCGTTGTCTTTTGGACGCAGCTGACGTAGATGGTGTGTCTACATCTGCATCGGGTTTGGCTTTCAGCATTAGCTAAATGGCCTTTGGCCCAGGTGAGGGAGGACTTTTTCTCCGTTGATAAATTGGTAATTGGTGTTTTACCAAATTTATCAATGATGCGTTGGGCGGCACGCCCTTCGATGAAGGCCCTTCTAGAGTTAATTTTGCGGTCTTTTGGGGCTGTTTTTACAGCCGTTAGGGCGGGGGGGCACATTGTAACTGAGTTTGTGGGCTCAGTTTGAGCAATAACCGCTGGGTTGCTCACAGCAGTCACCGGAGCACCCGAGGCAGGGATTTTTGCTGAATTGGAGTCAGCAAGGACCGTAGAGGTACCAGCCGAAAAGTCGAGTGGTACCTCATTTGGATTGACCTCAGCAGCCGCATTAGCTTGTACTGCTGGGGCAACAATGCATTCAGCAGGCGAGGGTTGCCCCTGCCCACCTCCTGCGACATTTTGTTTTGTTTTTTATTATTGTTTTATTTTGTTTTGTATTGATTGTTCTTTTATCTTGATTTTTGTTCATTTTTGTTCCCACGAGTATGCACGTAAGGGGTTCGACAATCCATGCAGGGACGGCGTACATGGATTAGGCAACTATTATTTACACCCGACCCGTGCCTTGGCGTCGGGGGGAGCTGTTAGAGACTAGTCTTCTTTTACCACTGACTAGCCATTCAGATTCTCAGCACTGCTACTTTCACCTTAATCTTACAAGTGGGTCAATTTTGGTCCACGGGTTGGACTAAATCGGCTACCTTGTTTAAAATTTTACAAGCCACTCCCCTGAACCATTTGTTCAATGTATCCAGGGGGATGGCCAGCAATTCTGACATCTCTCGGGCATGGTACCATTTTGGGTGAATGGCTGCCATGCTCGAGAGGTTTCAGAAACAAGGGCTGGTTCACACAACCTAGCAGAGTCCAGCCTCTGCGCAACTGCATAGCAGAATCCACAGAGACCGGGACCTACCCGAGCCATGCTATACACCCCGTGACCAGTATGGTGGTGAAATCACGGGAAATATGAACATTGAGCTCGACCCCTATCCGCCACCTGGGGACGCGTCCGATGGGAGACCGACAACTCCACACGGATTGCTATCAAATTGCAATAGATAGCGCCTTGAAACTTTGCAAGAGTAGCCTTTGTACTAAGGCGCATAGTCTGCCAAAATACAGAATGAATTGGGACAGTGAGTGTGGTACCTCCCATACAAAGTGAAAAATTATTATTGTGTATATAGAGAACTATAATAGGTATGGTCTGCAAAGTGGGTACAAGTAAACCCCATACCCATGGGGATACTCTAGCAAAACATAGGCTGAATTGGGACAGTGAGCGTGGTACCCCCCATATAAAGTAAAAAATTATTACCCTGTATCTAGAGAACTGCAATAGGTAGCGCCTAGGAATTTCGCATCAGTAACCGCCATATTAAGATACATTGTGTAGAGAAACACAGACTGAATTTGAATGGAGGGCGTGGTACCTCCTATACAAAGTGAAAAATTATTATCGCGTACCTAGAGAACTACATTAGGTATAGTCTTGCAACTTTGCACAAGTAACCCTCATACTAATGTGCATAGTCTAGCAAAATACAGACTGAATAAGAATACTGGGAGTGGCACATCCCATTAAAAGTAAAAAATTGTTATAGTGTTAATACGTATAGTCTAGGAAAATCAGTTTGGATGGAAACTTTTTTGATTTGAGAATAGCGTGCGTCTTCGCGGTAAAATTTGGTCATACTTTTCTTCCAAATGTTTATTGTGTTTCTTGTGGATGGGTGTAGCAAGGCGCACCGGGGATAGCTAGTACCTAATAAAAATCCTTAGTTTTCTTCTTGTTTTTTTTCAAAAAGGTTTTTCTTATTAAAATAATAAGACTTTCATATTGAAAAAAAAAAACCATGGAGATATCTTATTTATTATCAGATAATTCATTATTATTTTTCGTAGGTGGATTACAAGAAAATGTGTTAATTTTTTTATTTATTTTTGTTTAATAATTCATGTATTTAAAGTTTTCGATAAATACCCATAACCTAAATTTCTTATTTTTAATACACTAAGGATTTTTGTCTTAAAATTTTAGCCGACGTAAACTTATAAGGACAATACCAATTGAACTCACACACTTAGGACTCCGCACCATTGTAAAATATATATCTCTGCATTGAAAGTGCTTTCATTGTAAAATTTTTTCTATTGATTAGCCGCAGTAAGTTAAAAATTTATAAACAAAACACAAAACAACAAAATAATATTCCCACACTGCCATTCTATTCGCCTGTTAATTTTACCCCAAAGAGTATACAACTCATTTGTCTGCAATAAACATTCAATAAAGTAATTATTCAAGCGTGCGTTTTAGATTTTTTAACTTTATTTTTTTTTTATTAAATAATATCTTAACATTATTTTTATTCTTGTTATAGCAGCCAAAGATACACTCTTAAGTAGATAATTTTCAACATTCAACTGAAAAATAATTGTATAGATTATTTATTAACAAAATGTTGAATTATAGAATGCTACAGTAAAAAAAAAATCGTAGTAGTTTGGATAAAGTAGAAAGAAAAATATGTGAGATGATAAAATTTGACAAATAATTGTAGGCCGATTTAGTAAGTTTTCTAGCAGAAACTAGTAAAAGAGAAATTTGCATAATTACTCTCCCAAATAAACTTTTTCTTATTGAACGGCTTTACTAGTAAAAATTATCAAGTAGACTACGGTGGCGTTAGGAAGGACTTAAAACTTGCACTGATTTGACCATCAAATAGTACCTTTGTAAACGTAATTTGACTTGTACTTGTACATAAAATAGTATACCGTTGTTAGCCGTTGTTAGCTTTAAAGAAGTTCAAACTGGTGTTAATTATCTCAAGGAAACCGTAGAAATAAGTCAAACAACAAAAACAATAGATATTGGTTAGTTTTCGCAAAGGTTTATGATGCATTTAAGCTTTAGATGTCAGAATTTTTGGTTAGTCAGTGATAATAAACATTCTTCTTTTAAAGTTATTTCTATAATATTTACATTAATAATATTCCAAAATACATAAATATGAGTATTATTCAAAGTTTATTAAACACTGAACAATACCAATTTTAAAATCAGATTTTTACTGGAAAGTACAATTGAAATAAATGTATTATCCCCGATTTGTTAACTTATTATTATTTAAAAACAAAAAGACCTAAAATGAAAACCTAAATTTAAAATTGTAAATCTAATTTTTATTGTGTGATATACTCGCTAAATAAAAGATAATACATCAACATACAATTAATAATACATCCAAAATAATATTTTCTAAATAAAACCCCTGATTGACTAGCACTAAACAAAATTTTAGTAGCAAAAACTTGCAAGTAATATTGTTCTGTTACATTTTTATTCCCTTGTTTTACTTTCTCGATGCTAGTTTTTCAGTAACAGAGCTAATATCGTCATTTTCATATCGTTTGATTTTTAAAGAATAATTAAGTTGGTTATTGTTTTCATATTTATTTGTCAACAGCGTTGTTTTTAGGACGAAATTCTTATTAAAATTTCCCGTTAACTCTAATCATTTACCTAGAAATTCTAAAGATACACCCAATTCTGTTTTTACACGGTCTTTTTTTACACGGTTTTGGTTTAACGCGGTTTGAAAACAAAAAAATAATTTTTTTTACACATTAGATTTAGATTTTATTTGTAAAATTAATTTTGCTAAATTTTTTATATCAAAAATTTGGGGGAACTCTCTATTTGTGCAAAAAAGCATTTTTACTTGTTAGAGCAATTGAAATGTGTTAATATTTTGTGAACTATCAATCTCTACAAGAAGACGACGAAAACTACAAATAAAAAACTACAACGTAAAGCCATTTCTTTAGAAAACAAAATTTTAGATAGCCTTCGAAATGGAGAAGGCTCAACATTTCTTAGCAAAATGTTAGGTTTAAACGAAGCTACAGTAAGAACTATAAAAAAAATTTTAATTCAATTAGGCACTCGTTGATTTCTGAAACGAAACTATCTTTTAAGTCTTTATCATACACTAAAGATGCAAATAAACGGTGTAAATACACATTACCTATATGATTTATTTTAGTATGTTTTAGAGATAAGGAACCAATCACCTATTTTTGTATATGATCAATGTCTTTTTTTACACGGATTTTTCTGGAACCAATCTACCGTGTAAAAACAGAATTAGGTGTATTTATAAATTCTACAAGCCACTAATATTTGTATGCCTGATTTAATTGGTAAATTTAATTGAACCTTTTTTAAAACTACTCTTAATATTATAATAAATTATTTAATATAGACGACATTTTGTATAAATATTTATTATTTTATTAATATCACGTGATATGCCCTTATTTATAACTAACTGTGCCCACACACGTTGTGTGCGTCCGAACAATATTTTGTTCGATTTTGCTTTTAAGTCTCTTAAGAATTTACTTTTTACAAAGGTACCCATCCCTGGATAAAATTCTAAAATTTATATAAAATTCTGAAATACTAAAAATTATTGTAAATTATTATAAAGTAAAAGGTGTTTAAATATTTCAATAACAATATAATGCCACAGAGAAAAAATACAAATTAAATACAAATTTTATTCAATTGGCTGTTTGGCATTAATATTTTGTGATTATTACATACAATGAAATTTATAATTAAGCTTAAGTTCGTTTTTATTCTCTCTAAGAAAGAATTAAATTAATTACAAATTAGGTGATAATATTCGTTCTCACCAACTGACGATTGATAAGTGAATACAAGTTTTCTCGTATTCCTTTATCTGGGTTTGGTTGGTTAAATAGATGATGCTTACAACTAAATACTGCCCTAAGTAGATTAGATACAAGAGTGCTGATGACGGACGTGGCTGTCTAGAAAACGTGCATTCCGCTCCTGCTGGTGTCTAAAAAAATAAAATTTTCCCAATTTTTCTTTAATATTATCACTTAATTTGTAATTTAATTAATTCTTTCGTTGAGTGAAGAAAAACGAACTTAAGCTTGATTATAAGTTTCATTGTATGTAATACATAAACAACTCGACTAATAATAATTAAAAAATTTAAAACAGCGCCATCTGTTGCGCAACCGTGTTTAAAATATCCCGCTTTCAAAAATAAAAGATACCTTAAAGTATGCAGTACCTTTAAATCAGTAAAAAAAAATCGGAATACTTTCACTGCTTTTTCTCCTCTTTCTCTTGAAAATAAGATATTTTTACAGAAAAGAGTATTCTCTATTAGAATCAGGATACTAAGGTACCTCGGCACAAAATTTTGTTAAAATCCATCCAGTAGTTTTTACGTTATGCGAACACAAAAAAAGAAAGACATACAGGAAATGAGTTACTATTTCATTATACGTATAGATAATGTTTTAAATGTGTATAATACGAGAGGCAGTCAATAAGTCTTTGAAGAGCTATTGAAAATACACATCTTGACTTGATTCTTTTTTTTATTTTATATCATTTACTTTGACTCACTTTATACTGCTATTCACTTTGCTACAGCTTCATTATATTTCATTGTTTTCAATGCTTTTAATTTTGACATAAGATAACTCCGCTAATGGTCAATGCTGTAGACCAAGATGGATGATGTGAAAACATTTCGAAACTGAAATCATGTAAATTGGTGCGCAGCGAAGCATTAACATAATACAGATCATTTTTTCTTGGTTAAACAGGTGCCTTTTTCTTGATTGCTTAGCTTAATTGTCACAATAATACGGAATAATAGTCTCTGGTTTGTAGGTTTACGTGGGAGCTTGCTATCCAGTAGAAGTTTTTACAGATAAAGCCGTCTAAGTTTGAAACCCAATATATTATACTAGACGCATACTGTGGTATAAGATAACAAAATCAAATAGACTGTTCCATAAAAACTTTGGTAGGTCGAATATAATGTTTACGAGATAAACATTGTGGCTCAGATAATATATGCCAGGCATTATTTCAAAAGATTAATGATCGTCTGCTCCTTACCAGCTACAGCAATGTCTATTGTATATAGATCTAAGCCTACCAGCATATAAACCAATCCCCCAATGACCATTTCACTCAACGAAAAGCTTAAATATGTCCTGCCTGTTGCTCTTCTCCAGTTGAACGCTTGTCCGTTTAACAGCGCCACACTTTCATAATAACCTTTAAGTTGTCAAGTTTACGCCATCTCTTTAAAGCAGTATCCAAAAAATAGCAAAGCAAAGCGGTAGTTCTTTAGATTTTTGTTCAGACATTGTCTTACCCTCGTAGATAAACAAACATACGCAATTACCCAAAAGCACACTATCCCTTTTGTAAAGTTAGTCAACGTTCACACAACCACAATTTTGCACATGGTTGTACTTAATATGGGCAAAATAAACAAAAACATCTCATAAACAAATACATACTGTCAAGCTTAAGGAGCTCAACCACTTTCAGGTGGCATTAAAAACAAATATTCAATTGTATTGTCTACTCTAATAATAATTTCGCATAGATATACACATATACGTACATACATGCATACATAAGCCGGCACACGAATGGTTAAAAAGAGAATAATGAAAACAACAAAGAATATTTAAAAGTTAGTTTCGTAGATATTGTTGTTGGCTTTACGACTTAACGGAAAAGAAGACGAGAACGATTTTGTGTTTGGGTTTTGCTCAGTGTTGCCAGGGCAAGACTAAAAAAAGTTACGCTTTTCTTTTCAAAAAGTTACATTTTTCATAAAAAGATACATTTTGAAATTTTATCGTTGAAATTATTTGGTAGTCTCACCTGTAATATACAAGCAATTGAGAATAAATTTATATTTATCTGGAATAATGGTATAAACCTCAGCTACTCATTTTATTATGTTTTTTTTCGAAATCTATTTTACTTTATGATAAAAATTATGCTTTAAATATAAAAGTAATATTTGTATGTATACACTTTCTTTCTCATTATTCCTCTTTTAAATATACGTAGTTATAAACTGTTCGCATTGGCACAGTAACTATGGTTTAGAAGCGACAATAAAATTTATTTAATAACGAATACAAGTATGCAATTGCTATCCTTTTAAAATTAAAATTATATGTTAATTTAAGAAAAAGGGCTATCAGGGCTTCTCCCTGTAGTTATTGTCTTTATTTATTTACTAGCTGTGCCCAAATACGATGTGTGCGTCCTGACAATATTTTTTGATTTTGCTTTGAAAGTAACCCTCACCAAATTTTAAGACTTTTATAGTGCTTCACGTATACGTATTTACTTTATATAAAGGACCCATGCCTGGATAAAATTCTTAAATTTATATAAAATTCTAAAAAGGATTGTTAACCTCTGTAAACAGTGTTTAAAATATTTTAATAACAATGTAATTCCACAAAGTAAAAATACAAATCAAATACAAATTTTAATCAATTGGCTAATTGGCAGTAAGTAATTCATATTTTGTCATTATGTATTTTAAAACAGCGCCATCTGTTGCGCAATCGTGCTTAAAATATCACACTTTCAAAAATAAAAGGTGCCTCCTTTAAGTATTTTTCATATTTTGTCATTATTTATTTTAAAACACCGTCATCTGTTGTGAAACCCTGTTTAAAAAAATCCCACTTTTAAACGGGAAATTGCAGTGCCTTTAAACCGCAAATTGCCTACTTTCACTGCTTTTTCTCCACTTTCTTTTAGAAATGAGATATTTTTCCGAAAAAAAAGTATTCTATATTGGAATCAGGATGCTAAGGTACCTCCTCACAAAATTTTGTTAGAGTCCATCCAGCAGACAGAGAGACACAACAATTACATATTATATTCTAACTTAAATTAACGATAATCATATACAGTTATCAAATATAGTTATTATAAAGGGTGGTTAAATTTTGTAAGGGCCGATGTTGATTTTAAATAAAACACAAATTATATATGAAATTATTGTCATTTCTTTTTATTTTGATTAGATTTCAATTATGTATGGATCAAAATATCGACCAATGGCCATCCGATGCTCCAAATTTTCGATGACGCTGAGGCATTATTGAGGTTTTATGCCGTTAATGTGCCGAATTATCTCGTACACATTTCTTTTTCAAATAACCCCTTTTTTCATATACACCTTTTTTCAAATCACATGATCTAGGCGGCCAATTGACATCGTGAGATAATACGGCCATTGAATTTTTCGAGAAAAAGAGCCATTGTTTCGTTAGCTGTGTCGTAAGTGGCACTGTCCTAATGAAACCACATATCGTCCACATTCAAATCTTAAAATTCGGGCCATAAAAAATTCGTTATCATCTCACGATAGCGAACACCATTCACAGTAACTGCCTGACCGGCCTCAATTTTGGGATGATGCCGCCAGTCCAAAAACCGCACCAAACAGTCACTCTTTGTATGTGCATTGATTTTTCGACAATCCCTCTTGGATTATCATTCGCCCAAATGCGGCAATTCTGCTCATTGACGAATCCACTGAGGTGAAAATGTGCCTCATCACTGAAGATGATTTTCTTCGAAAATTGATCATCGTTCAACGTTGCCATTTCTTGCCACCATTTTGACCATTTTTCAAATTGAGTTAGTCTGAAATTGAGAAATGTCAAATTAGATGCAGAAAAAAAAATTGACGTTTAGGTGCGGTTCGAATTCAACATCGGCCCTTAAAATTTAACAACCCGATAGTAGCAAAGACCTTCAGGCGTTGTTGTTAAACATGCAGACTATTTGTTGGGAATCAAACCCACAACCCCCAGGCTGTCAGACCAGTACAATATATACTAGCCTACGGGGGCACGTAGTTATTGTCTTAAGTAATACTACATTTATGTCAAATAACAAAAGTTTCGAACATTTGTCGAAATATAAACAAATTACACAAAAGTTACGAAAACGGTGAAAAAAAAATGTAACCAAACGGCATCACTGGTTTTGCTATTGTTTGTGTTTTGTTGTTGTTTTTGTTGTTGCTACAACAATAACATATGTATTTTAATAATTTTTGGGGGTGCATAAATCAATGTGTTTTCTTTAGCAACAAGTTCATATTGATTTTGTTGCTCGTCGTGTTATAATCGATAATTATTCTCTTCAGTTCTTGTTTCTTCCGCTTTGTTTTGTCGGTATCTTTCACAACTTCCTTCTATTTTTCCACTTTTAATTGTTTTTATTGTTGCTCAAAGGTGACGGGTGCTTTGCTGTGAAAATATTCTATTAAGAACATCACAGAAAAAATAAAAGCAAATAATAAAGTAAAAAAGTGTTCATAAGTAAATAAGAGTACAATCAATAAAAGGATATAAAATTGAAACTTATTTTTCAAATTTAAAAACTTATAAAATTAAAATTTAGTAGCATGTACCTACATAAATGTTATTCGACAATAAAATTACTGTAATCGTAATATAACACTAAACAATACATTAAGTACAAATGAAGTTCTTTTTTATTGTATTCAAAAAATAATGGGTATGTTTTTAAAGAATGTGCAAATTAACTCTTATATAAATCTTATTAGTATCTAAAAAAACAATAAAGATTTCCTTGTTATATTTGCTAAACGTTAAATTGGAACATATAAGAAAAGCATGTGCTATGCAAACGGTTGTACGTGCTGTGCCAAAGGACTCTTCATGTGTATATTTTAACTCTTGTTGATTGAAGTTTATATTCATTTCAATGTTAACACAACAAATGTTCAAATTATTTATTGTAGTGTCAGGAATTCAGCAATTATGGCAAAAAATTGTCACGTTAATATTTTTTATTTAAATTGTTTATTCGGAAAGCAGTGGAATCTTCCATTAACATATGACAATAGCTACAGGAAAAAAACTTATGTAGATAATTTCGCTCATGTGATTTTCATTTATTTAAAACAAGCAATAGTTTAAGGATAAATAATTTTATTAATGGTATTTTAATTCCAATACCAATAAAATTATAATGAGTTTAATTTTTTAAATCAATTTATTAAAAATGAATATGAAAAGGTTACACATTAATAATTTAATAAAAATGTCAATATCAGAACTCCTGTGATATATCAACTGTCGAAAAGAATTTATCTATTTAAAAACATTATTTTCCGTTGGTTTGAAACTTGGGATTTTAACTATAAATAACTGCTTAATCTCTCTTAATAATTTTAAGGCTAACATTTTGAAAACCATGCAAAATAAATTTTTTTATCTATCACCGCATCGTGGTTAGTGAAGCTGTGAATTTTCGTTCTGATAGAGGTTGTGGGTAAGCTTTTAAAGTCGGAAGTTATTTATCGGTGTATCGCATTTCTGACAAAATTTAGAATGAAATACAAAAATGCCTGAACTCGCTCGTACACCTGCTATTAAATCGCCTTATTTTTGTCTTATAAATAAGGCACATTTATCAGACAGCCTCACTACGGAGGCGAAGTTTAAAGACGAAAATTATAAATTTTTTATATGGATTTTGACAGCTAGACTTACAATCTTTCCCCTTAAATGGAAGTTGAACTATAAAACTCCACATTAAACAAACTTAAAAATTTTCGCCTTAATATTTCCTTCATAGTGAGGCTACCTGATGAATGTGCCAGTATGCAGCTCGCATGAATTTCAGGTTTGACATTTTTGTATTTATTTCTACAAAAGTAAAATTCATCATGTGGTTGTTTGTAGAAATAGAAATCATATATGCAGACGTGTTTATAAAATTTTATTGTCTTGTCAATTTTAGATTGCAAGTTTATGCAATTGTAAAAATTCCCCATGAATTGAGAACGGATTTTTATTTCAGTTTGCAACACTTTTTGCAAAACAAAAAATCTCCTATAAGAATTTTAGCTTTAATAAAAATTTCTTTGAAGGAAAGTACAATAGTGAGTTCTTTAATAGATAAAACTGCTGACTAGACATTTGTAAAGGGCTACGCCGATGATCCAGAATTCGACATGAGTAGGGCAGAGGTGTATCTAAGCTTAAGTATGTGTATCTAAGCTATGTATTCTCAAATTTGGGTACCTCGCACCCGCAAATTTTTTACAGCTTCTGGCATAACTTCAATTATTGTTTGTTTTTTAAAAATTAAAAGTGATACATTAATCTATAAATTATGGTCAAAATGAGCGAGTTATAAGCAATTTAAAATTAGAATTTTAGATTTTTCGATACTCTGGTTTTTTCAAAATATTGATTAAAATTTTCCGCAAAATTTTCGGAATTTTTTCTCTTAGTTAAAATGGTTTTACACAGCGTGTGTTTGTCATATGACTTGTGAGTTTGATAACCCATATGTAATTTCATGTGTTTGTCAAAATAGACATTTTACATACGGTTTATAATTTTTGCTTTCAAACGTACATGTGTAATTACATCTGACATAACGTACAATATATATTTTTTACGCCACAAGGGTTTTGTATTGCCAACCACATCTGATGCAAAGATGGAAACGTAGTGCTTTTGCCACGCTTTTGGCACCACAAAAAACCTAAAATAGCAAAATATCAAGTTGGCATTACACGATGTCAGATGCTTTGTCACATCAAAATAGAACACGTTCTAAATGAAAAATGTCATATGTATTGTACACATGGAAAACACACATGTTATGTTTCAAAAGATTTACATGATGTGTTTAGAATTTACACATGGAAAAGTCACAAGTCATATGACAAATACACGCCATGTAAAAGCAATTTTAGCGAGCAAAATTTCAAGGTTATATATTTTCTGAGTTAAAAACTAGGCGATTTTCAATTAAAAGATTCCAAAATGATTGCATTTTTGTATTGTTTCGCTTAAAAAGGCCATCAATCTTTTTTTAAATAGAAAAAATTGTCTTAATTAATATACATATGTATGTATATTGATTGGAAAAAAGGCTGCTGTCATAAATATGAGGTTTCCCATATTTATTACACTTTTACAAGTTTATGTTAACATAACAGTACCATAACATAAATCAGTAACATAAACTGATAAAAGCGTAATAAATATGGAAATACTCATATTTGAAAGCTCATATGGGAATATTTAAAGCAGATAGTTTTGCACATAAGAAAGATATTGAGCTAAAATTGTTTTCTTTTTTAGCAGATTACCTATTCCATTAGGAAAAAATTTAAAATTCGGTGCTGTTATCTGTTATCAAAAGGTGTACTCTATTGTAGTCCGATAGGCAGATAAATCCATATGATTTTTGTTCTATTCTTTAATTTAACACATCTAGTTTCAACCTTCCTTCTACATCAAGGAAGAGGGAGATTTTTTGTAGTCATAGCTGTTCTTAATGTTGATTTAAAATTCGGAACTTATAACGATGTAAAGTACTCTAATTTTTTTACCCAGTTTGACTGGATGTGTGGCTTAGATGACCATCGTAGAACAGGGAAAAAATTTGATAATTTACGTTTTGGATGCCGACCAAAGTAATAGAAGTTACCATATATATTAGACCACCATAAACCGGTCATTCCTCTCGCATTTAAATAGTAAAAATGATCTTAAAAAGCTGTAAAAAAGATATGTGGTTTTATTAATTAATAACTCTTAAACTGATAGGTTTTCATGATTTATTTATAGAAACTTTTTATTTGCTATAAAGGTAAAAATATTTTGTTCATACAAACTTTAAACCAACGATAAAGCGTTAGTGGTTTTTTAGCGGTTCAATTCGAAGTTTACCTTGAAACTGAACTTTGAGTGTCTATCATTTATTTCTGAAGACTTGTAAATACGAATTCTCTTTATCGCGAGATAGAACATTTAGCGTTTATTTAGCATGTGAGTAAAAATTTGTGGAATTTCATCCATTTTATAGCTTAATGACCAAAAACTGACTCAGGCCTGCAATATTATTAAGTAATTTAAATACTGAAGTTCTAGAAAGAACGCAATTCCATTATTTGTGTTTTTAAGTTTTAGCGAATCAGTTTCATAGTAAATAAAAATAATATTTTACCGATTAATCGAATAAAACTAAAAAAATATTCGATTAATCGATCAGTTTTTATGTTGTTTTGAACGTAATTTATTTAATATATTATCGTAAATTCATTTACTTTACGATTTATGTATTTTATTAATTTATGTAGTTTTTTTATTTATGTATTATTTTATTTATGTACATGCTAGATTATGCACATTAGATTATACACATTGTTCAAATTATCAAGACTTTTACATGTTGTAGTTCCCTAGGTAAAAAATAATAATGTTTCATTTTATATGGGAGCCACTTCAGTCTCTGTTTCACATTAGTATGAGGGTTACTCGTGCAAAGTTTCAAGACTATACCTATTGTAGTTTTCTAGGATTACGATAATAATTTTCCTCATTGTATGGGAGTTACCACGCCTACTGTTCCAATTCAGTCTGTGTTTTGTTCGACTATGCACATTAGCATGAGGGTTACTTATGCAAAGTTTTTTAACTATACCAATTGCAGATTTTAACGTAGATTAAAATAATATTTTACTTTGTATGGGAGTTACCATGCCCACGATTCCAATCCAGCCTGTGCTCACTATCTATGTTTGTTAATAAGGGGGTCACTGATGCAAAATTTCAAACATCTACCTATTATAGTTCTCTGTTTAATGTGATAGTTAAAGTGGGCGTGGTCAGTTTTTCTTTCCGAAAAAAAACCTCAGTTGGGTTATGATGAAGATTTAAAAAAATTGGCCAAATCGGTGCAGCCATTCTTAAGTGATGTGATTACGAACGAACGTCATTTGATTTTATTTACATATGCACATCAGATACCTTTTCTAAAAGCGTGGACACAATATAAATTTAAAGTGTCCGCCTATAAAGTTTACAATATAAGGCCAAATTCTTCAAAATCGCCATTTATAGGGAACAGCCTTTCATTTTTATTGATTTTATTTTTGTTATTTGCTGTTACAGAGAACATTGTAAAACAATCTACTACATATAATAAAATAGTAACTCATTTCCGTCTGTCTATCTTTCTATTTGTAGGGAAACAAAGCATCCTATATTGGAATCGGGTTACTAGGTACCTCCTCACAATATTTTGTTTAAATCCATCAGGTAGTTTTTAGGTGATGCGAACACAAAGGAAAAGGCAGACAGACAGAAATGAGTTACTATTTTATTATATGTATAGATTTTTTAACAAAAAATAGGTTTCCAAGTTATTGTTATATGCCATGTCTTTCTTGTAGGACCCTCTTCTTAGCTAAATATAAAATTCCAGTATATAAACAATTATTGTAATTTTTGACCATTTTAATAATTTTTTAATTAAGTTTTTACGCTCTAGGTCCTTTTTATAAAAATATATCAAATTATTTTTATTTTTATATTCGATATTTCGCTACAAAGAGGAATTTCCTTTACGATCTATTTGTTCCTATTAAAAGACTCGCTTGAATTTAAAAATAAAATAAGAAATCTACATATCAAAGATCATGAAAAATTAATTTCATTAGATGTAGTATCATTATTTCCAATATATACCTGTTATACCTGTTGACTTAGCAATTCATACAATAGAAAAAAAATGGGATATTATAGAAAAATTTACAAAAATAGAGAAATCCTTATTTTTACGTATTCTCAAGTTTTATATAGAGGATAATAGATATTTCCAATATAATCTCCTGCTTCTCTAATTGTAGCGGATATAGTTATGGAGAAATTGCTAGATTCTTGTATTGAAAAATTAAGTATAAAACCAAGTATAATAACCAAATATGTAGTTGATTTGTTTTGTGTAATTTTTCAACCAGCTGTTAACAATATGTTGCAAACATTTAATGAATTTTATAATTGCATTAAATTTAAAATAGAGAAGGAATGCCATTCAAAACTCCCATATTTAGATACCATAATAATTAGAAAGAAGAACAAATTGATAATGGATTGGTATCAAAAACCCACAGCTTCGGGTAGAATTATTAATTATTATTCTAAACAAAATAAACGAATAATTATAAATACAGCAAAAAATTTAATAGAAAGAGTGTTAATTATTAGCGACAGAGAATTCCACAGAAAGAATATAGATAAAATTAAAAAGATATTAAGCGAAAACAATTTCCCAGTTCAGCTAATTAATAGATTAATAAGGCAATACAAAAGTAATAGAAACCCAAATACAAGAAATGAGACAGAACCAACGATATATAAATCAATAACTTATGTACCGGATTTATCTGAACACTTGGAAAAATCAAAAATATTTTATACAGTTAAATACAAGATGGCATATAGAACGTATAATACATTAAATAGATTAATTAGCAAACCAAAAGTGTATAAAATACCTTGTAAGGGAAATGACAAAGAGAATTGTAATAAAGTATATGTAAAGGGTGTTTTTTATAGAGGTATAGAACTTTAAGTTGCATTAAAAAAACAATGTTCGATTATTCGATTGACACGAATTTTATAAGATAATCTTGTGGCATTACATTTCAAATATGATTTATGGCATATGACCGCCACGGCTGGCGCGGATGTAGTCCAATCTGGACGTCCAATGAATTTTTCCAACATTTGTGGCCGTATATCAGCAATAACACGGCGAATGTTGTCTTCCAAATGGTCAAGCGTTTGTGGCTTATCCGCATAGACCAATGACTTTACATAGCCCCACAGAAAGTAGTCGAGCGGTGTTAAATCACAAGATCTTGAAGGACAATTCACAGGTCCAAAACGTGAAATTAGGCGGTCACCAAGCGTGTCTTTCAATAAATCTATTGTGGCACGAGCTGTGTGACATGTTGCGCCGTCTTGTTGAAACCACATCTCCTGGACATTATGGTTATTCAATTCAGGAATGAAAAAGTTAGTAATGATGGCTCTATACGGATCACCATTGACTGTAACGTTCTGGCCACCATCGTTTTTGAAAATGTACGGACCAATGATTCCACCAGCCCATAAAGCGCACCAAACAGTCAGTTTTTCTGAATGTAACGGTGTTTCGACATACACTTGAGGATTACCTTCACTCCAAATGCGACAGTTTTGTTTCTTGATGTAGCCATTCAACCAGAAGTGCGCTTCATCGCTAAACAAAATTCGCTTATGAAAATCGGGAACAACGGTAATCTCGTTTTGGGCCCATTCGAAACTATTTGCAAGCGTTGTTCAGGCGTGAGTCTATTTATGATGAATTGCCAAATTAAACTGGGAATAAATCACTTGACAGCTGTTAAATCGGTCGCCATCTTGAAAAGTAATGCCAACTTCAAGTTCTATACCTCTATAAAAAACACCCATAAGGTACAACGAAGAATAAATTGAAAATGAGAATAGCTGGACATAAATCAGACCAGAGATACAGGGATAACATCAGTTTGCAAAAAAATAGCATTGTCTTCCCACTGTTCAAAAAGTAATCACTATCCCAACTTTGAAAATGTATCAATACTAAATTTGGAAAATAATTATAAACGTCGTTATATGTTAGAAATGTTACAAATAATTAAAGTTCCGATTGAAAAAAGAATAAATTTTAAAGCAGATACAGAAAATGTTGCACAGAATTGTAGACATTTAGTACATAAAAAATAATCGTATAATAGAATCTTTAATTTTTTGTAACTTTTCCAGTGTAATTTATGTACATATGTGAAATGTGAAATTATTTTGGTTTTTCTAAAAATTGTGTGAATATTTTTTAATTAAAGAAATTTTATGTAAATATGTATAGGTTTTAAAAATGTTTTTATCATTCGTAGTAACATTTTATTTGTTTTTGAATGTTTTGAAATGTTAAGCTTTAAACATATAGACAACAGCGGCTACACCGCTACACGACTACAAATGCTGTTGGCTACAATCTTCGCCGTGTAATCAGCTACTGAATTATGTTGTAGACCACAGCGACATACTTCAAAACTATGAAAATATTGTAGAAATTCATATTTTTTCTTAAAAAAAAAATCACTTTTTCAAAAAATACTTTTATCATATCAAAACAAATAAATATGTATACATATGTATTTGTTCAAAACCTTTTGATTGTAAATGATTTTGTATTTTTAATTTTGTGACATTTTATTTTGTTGAATAAAATGAAATTGTCGCATACAAAAATAGAAATTATGCTAAGTTGACTACAGCCACAACGGTGGTCGTCTGTGTAGCCATGTAGCTATGATGTCGTCAACATAATCGTCTTCGTATAAACGTGTGCATTTTAATTTTGACAGATTGTAGTCGGTATCCTGCTGTCGTCTATGTGTTTAATGCTTTAGTTTTTTAAATTTGATTAACAAAATTTTTTTTTCAATCATTTTAATTCAATAAATTGAAATATTTTTTAAAAAAGACCTAGAGCGTAAAAACTGAATTAAAAAATTCCAGTATATAAATAAAAAAAATCTCAAATACTTTACTTTTATTTTTGTACAAAGTAGTAATATACAGCAAACTACATTTGAGGCATCTACATTCAAGACATCCGTTCACTAGCAAATTTCGTTGCAATTTTTCAGCCTGTATACGATAAATAAATAGTCATAAAAGTTTCTCAGAACATTAAATTTCCTGTTGTATTTTATTTTAATGTTTATAAGAACATTTTTTTTTTCATGTAGAATTTTATTAAGACACATTTAATTTGTACTCAGCCTACACAAAGTAAAAATACATCATAAAATTCTGCTTAAGGTTAATGCTCTACTATTTGAAGGTATATTATAGCCAGCGAAGTTATAAAATTTCAAACAATTTGTAACAAATATAGACATTTTTACTACCCGGAATGCAGGTCAATAACATCACTTTCCTGTAAATTTTGTACGACGATCCATCCAATCATTCAGACACCGTATGGGATTATCAGAATTAGTTTTAATAAAACAAACACAACCTACTGTTACGTTTTTTTTTTGCTCTTAAAATATTATTTATTTAATACGAGCACGTCAACCTGATACTTTTCTCTCGTAAATGCCTAACGCGTTTAACGAGAAATTACTATGCGAAAATTA
The DNA here is from genome assembly GCA_949628195.1 of Phasia obesa. NCBI lineage: Eukaryota > Metazoa > Arthropoda > Insecta > Diptera > Tachinidae > Phasia > Phasia obesa. The sequence goes on along the minus strand of OX451217.1, from coordinate 59,644,322 downwards.
CAACTTGCTTTACAAACTCAATGCACCCTGTATTTAAATCTAATAACAAATTGATTAATTCACTCAGTCAAAAGGTTTAAATCCATTTGAGTGCCCAAAAGAAAATTAATTTTAAATCCTAAACTTTTATTCAAAATGCTATTTAGTGTAATTCTATTTATTGTTTGGCTTCAAATTCTGCTAACTTTAAATCTCAATTTCTAATTTCTTTAAAATATTATTGTTTATGTTAATGAAAAAAAAAAAAAAATAAAAGTCTCGAGACTCTCTCGTGTTGTGACTTCAAAGCTCATTTTTGTCTTTACAAAGCTATCAATTTATTAATTTACGAGAATTTTTAATTTAAGTATTGGTTTATTAAGTAAATGACGTACTTACGTATATACATACTCGTACATATTTAAATCTATACATATAATAAAATAGTAACTCATTTCCGTCTGTCTGTCTGCTCTGTCATTTGTAATCGCATCACGTAAAAACTACTGGATGGATTTTAACAAAATTTTGTAAGGAGCTACCTTAGCATCCTGATTCCAATATAGGATACTTTTTTCGTCAAAAATATCTCATTACCAAGAGAAAGTGGAGAAAAAGCAGTGGAAAACACAATTTCCGGTTTAAAGGTATTGAAATTTTCGCTTTAAAACTGGGATATTTTAAAAGCTATTGCGCAACATAAGGCGCCAATTAAATAAAATTTATATTTGATTTATATTTTTACTTTGTGGAATTACAATGTTATTAAAATATTTTAAACACCTTTTACAAAGCTTTACAATCATTTTTAGAATTTTAGAATTTTTTATAAATTTTAAAATTTTATCCAGGGATGGGTACCTTTAAATAAAGTAAATACATATACCATAACTGAAGCACTATAAAAGCAAGAGTCTTACAATTGGTGTGGTATACTTTCAAAGCAAAGTCGAGCTAAATATTGTCGAGACGCCCACGATGTAGCGGGCACAGCTAGTAAATAATAAAAACCTAAAAGAAATAATTTCTTTTCTGCTGAATGCATTTGTTTATAACTTATTATTGTAAGCAATAAAAATCTATAATTTATTAACACGCTGTCAATAAATTGATATGAATTCAACTTTTTATTTGAGACTATTAAGAAACAATGTTTGAGTGTATGATTTAATAAGTGTAAATTTATGTATGTATATGTGAGTATAGGATGTAAATATTAACTCACACTAAAGAGGAAATAATATTAATAATAATGGCGTTGTTTGATGATCACATCTCTGCAATGTGATCGACCGAAGTTGATTTTTAATTGATCATATAAGAAAAGTCGCGTGCTTTTATTAATAAGAATTTGTTGATGAAAGTGCTGATGATTATTTTAGGTTTGGTGATATAAGTAATGCGTGACTTTAATTAAACAATTAGGCGCAATAAATTTCAAGTCATTTGTTATTTAGTATTTTAAAAACATATAAATAACAATAGTTTGTTTTTTTTATTAACATTTCGTTAGCTTGTTTAAATTATTTATTTTGTTTTCTTTATTTACAGTTGCAATTTAAAATATATAATTAAAACTTGACCAGCATCACATCACATTAATGACGAAATTTTATAAAGCGGTTTATAAAAAAATCAATAGAATTAAAGGACCATAAGACCTTAAATACTGGTCCTTTAAATATATTACTACGGCCAACGTACTTAAACATAAAAAAGGAAAAAGAGCTCGGAAACGCCAGTACAAAAAAATAAATCAAAATGAGTTTCAGCGGCCAGGGTTCATCAAATGATAATAATGTTCGGAAATTATCATTTCTTGGTTTTAATACTAAAAAGGTGAGTCTATTAATTTGTTTATTTTATTTATTATTTTTTTATTATACACAATATAGTTTTATTTATTCTATTTTAATAAACATTTGAATAAATTACTAAGATCAGCAAGTCAATTAAAATTCTTCCAAAAAAATATTGTTTTACATATATTAGGGTACACATATTAAATTTATTAATATGTATTAGAATACAAAAAAATTAGGAATTAATTTTGAAATTCTTTTATGATTATTTTTAATGTACAGAACTATAAACACTAGAGGAGCCAACGTTCGACGACTTTTATCCTACCCTTAGGTTTAATCATCTAACAATTTTTATTTATTTATTTATGCTCATGAGGTTTTTTTACTTAATAATTATGTATTTATAATTGAAATATTTTTGTAATAACAATAGCTAATGTCAAAATACGCTTCACCTAGAACCACCGCTGCACAGTGGTTTAAAGACCCTTTATTTTGAAAATAATTCGGTAGCTCATGAACCACTAAAGATATATTAATGAAATTTTACAGGAATTTCATGTGTATGTCAAAATCAGTATTTAAAATACGTCTTATAATTTTGTTCACACATATACCAGTTGTTGAAAACAAAAGTAGTAGTAGTAAAACAGTAGTAGTAGTAAAACAGTTGGTCGTCAGTGTGGTTCTAAGGAAAACCCGAAAGGAGATGGATTATTTTGAAATTACTAGACTATATAATGAAGGTAATAATAATAACTTTGTTTGGTATGAGTATGTTTTTGAATGTTGGCGACATTCAGCACAGGTTCATTTTATTTATGTATTTATTTATTGAAAAAGACTTTACAGCAAAGTTTAGTCACAGTTAATAGCCCTGGGGAAGGAGAGGCAAATAAGACTTGAAGTTTTACAATACTAAAAAATATTAATATAAAGAAAGATATGTTTAATGGCATCGAATTTTTATTGCCATTATTGGAAGTAATTAAATGATAATGATTTTATAAATTATTTCATTATAATGAAAATCAAATTGTTTCTAAAAACCAGAAATTTATTTATAAATAAAAATAAATATTTGTTTTCGGACACAAATTTAAAATTAAATTTAATTTAAAATTAAATTTTGTAAAAAAATACTATAAAATGTTGTCTTTGTCCTTTTCATTATATATGTATATATAAATAAGTATGTAATCCATGCAAGCACACATACATAATATATATGTACATACATATGCAGCAAGTATGTTGAAATTGATCTGTTAACGAAAATTAATGTATTGCTTTAGGAATTTATGACCACTCAATGATACTTTGACGACGACAAATTTTTTTTATACCCTTCACCACAGGTGGAAAGGGTATATATAAGTTTGTCATTCCGTGTGTAATTTCTACAATATTCATTTCCGACCCCATAAAGTATATATATTCTGGATCCTTATACATAGAGAAGTTGATTAAGCGATGTCCGTCTGTCTGTCCGTCCGTCCGTCCGTCTCTCCGTGTTAGTGTGGTAATGTCATTTGCCAAGGCACCAGAAGAGATACAAAAAATTTAAGCACACCAATCTGTCAGGCATAGTTTCGAAAACATTGGTATTGCAATTCAGCAACATCGGATCATTCCTTTGGAGGCTACGGGCCAAAAACCACGCCCACCTATATTTTTTTACGTTTTTTTTTTAATTTTTTTCGGCTTTAATGATTCTGTTTTGCCTTTTTTGTCAAATAAATATTAGACTGCGACAGGTAGATCACAAGGAATGCATACAGATCTCCGGGGATCAATAACCCCCTGCGAGGGGCGATTTTTTTTTGTTTTCAGATTGATAGGGTTTTTCTGCTTTGATTTGTATTGAGACCTTAATAGAAAGAAATACGCATAGAGGTTGCCAATGGACCCACAGGGTACCCAGTGACAAATAGGAGCAGTTAAAAGGACCCCCCATGTGTCAATATGATGAATTTTTTTTTTTTTGTAAGGATTTCTTTTTTGCTTTAGCCTGACCATTCTAACTCAATATAGATTGGAAAAGGTCCAAAATTTAACAACAAAATTTCAATCAAATTATTAAAAAAAAATTTTTTTTTAAATTTTTTTAAAAAAAATTTTAAACATTTTTTTAAAAAATATTTACAAAAAAATTTACAAAGCATTTTCAAAAAGATATTTTACAGAAAATTATTCGAAAAAAAATTTTTTTAAAAAATTTTCCAAAAAATTTTCGAATAAACTTTTCCAAAAAATTTTTAAAAAAATATTTTTACAAAAAATTTTTACAAAAATTTCAATATTTCTTTGAAAATGAAAATCATGACTGTAACATAATATATAAGAATATACATATGTATGTATGTGTGTATATAGAGTAACATATTTTTTTAAATGCGTTTGATTTTTAAATAGATGATATCTCTGTTTTAAAACCTAGGTGCATTAAACAGATAGACATGATCAGGATACCGACTACAAACTGTCAAAAATAAAACGATTATTTTGAAGTCAGCAAAGCTACATGGCTACACGGCCACCGTTGTGGCTGTCGTCAACTTAGACTAATTTCTATTTTATTCAACAGAAGAAAATGTCACAAAATTGTAAATTACAAATTCATATTCAAACAAAAACTATTGGAGGAAATATTTATAATTTTTTGAAAAAGTTATTTTATTTTATAAAAGCAAAATAAGTATTTCTACAACAATGTCAGAGTTTACGATGTAGCTGTCGGCTTCAATATCATTAAGTAGCTGACAACACGGCGACAATTGTAGCAAACGGAAATTGTCTTCTATTTCTTTAACTCATGAATAATGATTTTTTCTCATACGACTTTATTTAAGTAAAGAGTCAACAATATGGATAATGCTGTACATGTCTGTATAAATAAAATCACCGTGGTGAAGGGTATAGAAGATTCGGCATGGCCGAATATAGCACTTTTACTTGTTTTTTTTTTATTTGGACAATAATTTTTTGCAATTACTTGTTGGATCTTCAATATAACTAAACTAACAACAAGCGTTCATATCTTTAAGTCTCAAAAAAGCAGGGACCGTAAATAACAGTTATCAAAAAAAATTAAAATCAAAAATTCATCATGTTACGAGTCAACGGAGATCTATACTGTCCTATATCAATAGACGAGCTCTTTCAGAATCTATGGTGATCTTAAAAATTCTCAAGTCCATATGTAAGAGTCCATATGTAAGAGTTATTTTTCAAAGAAAAAATAAAAATTCAAATGAAACTCTTAAAAAAAGATTTTTCTTTTACCGTCTAAAATAAAACATTTTTTAAGGAGTTTTATTTTTTCCGTCAGAAAATAAAACTCATTTTCTTTATTTACGTATTTTTTTTTTTGTATACAGAAGCCGGTCAAGATCATATAACAGCATATAATGCTCTTTGCACGCTTACCTGGGTTGAAACCATAGATAACACATAGATAGTCAACTGAAACGTCAAAAACCTAAGTCTCTTGTCAAAAAACCTAAGTCTAAGAATGTATTGGTAGGCAAAATTGTATAAGTGTTGGTTTAAAAAAAAATTCCCCACAGCATCTAAACTGCACATAGATGTATAAAATATTTTGTAAAAACAAAATGTTTTTTACATTGAATTTTAGATGTTAAAATTAAATAATTCTTTTGATTTTTAATAAATTTATGAATTTTGTATTTTTCTAATATATTTATGTGCGAAAAAAGTTAGATTAAATGCTAATTTTAAGTATTTATTATTTTGATTTGAAAATTGTTATCCCCTTAAAGACAAGAAAATACAATACTGCGTAGAAATAAATTTCACCTAACAAATGTCAACAAAATTAAATTTATTTTGTATTAGAAAATTTTGAAAACAATAAATTGTTAAATAATTTTTTGTGCAAAAATTCAAAATTGTTTAAATATTTGAAAAGTGCAATCGAATATCGCGTAATAGTTTCTAAAGGTGAATAAAAATTTTACTCCCCTAAGTGTGTTGAATTCACACCGTACCTGTGTGTGTGAAGACATTTGTAGCCACGTTTTTGTCATTTGGAGAGTTGGCCATCTATGTGTTATCTATGGTTGAAACTGTTGACTTGTTTTACAAATTTATTCCATATCCATAAATTAATAATGTATTTTTTCGTCCCAGATAAAAAATTATCAATTTCCATGAACATTTTTTTTCAACCTCAGTAATTTTCTTCGAGTTCTTGTTCTACTCCAATGGCGATATATTAAATGTGTCACAAAAATCCAAATATTCCAAATGGAAGATTGTTCATCAAACAATAACGATTTATTCAGTTGAAATGCAAGATGACTGTATTTACATAAAATGAGTTTTATTTTCTGACAAAAAAAAAAAAAAAAAAAACAAAAAAAAAATAAAATAAAACTTCAAAAAAAGTTTTATTTTTTACGTCAAAATAAAATTCTTTTTATAAAACTATCATTTGAGTTTTTATTTTTAATTGAAAAATAACTATTTTAAATGGATTTTTTTTATTTAGTTCTCAAAATAACTATTATAAAATATTTTTTTTAAAGCGATAACTGTTATTTACGTTCCCTGCAAAAAAGATAAAAATATACTTAATTAAGTACGGCCATTGCTGAATAATAAGTGTGTCTTCCATGGTTGCTTGAAATAAACATTATTTTAATTGGAATAATTTAAGCATAAAATAATTAAAAAAAATTTTGAAATAAAAATTTTGTTATATGTATATTATGTATATTTTATGTACTTACATACATACATACATATGTATATTGTAATTAAGACTGTTCATTTAAAAAAAAAAAATACTTACTCAGAGTTTGGTAGTTCCAATGGGTTGGAATTGTCACGAATTATTTTGCGGATAAGCGCCATGTGTGTTTTTATGCTGGCCTCATCATAAAAAACAGATCGATATTAACGTCCTTAACCTTGGTTATTATAATGTTTATAAATTTTGTTAAAGAATATAGTACGCCGGGATGTATTTTAATGAAAAACAAGTACTAAAATAAAACGCAACTCTGTGACATTCACAACATTTTGATGTTGTAAATCATAATTGGAAAAAAAATCAATTTGTTTTGTAGCCGAGACAATACAGCTTTTCTCTGCTGTGAACAATAATCGCGCCCATGCTTTTTGAAATCGAGAAGTAGCTTTAGAGATTTTTTTTTTATATTTGCTAGCTATTGATTTCAATCTAACAACTCTGTGCACAAATTGAAATTTTTTTAAATCGTTTGGGCAGTTTTTTAAATTATTTTAAACATACACTATAATTAAAAAAATTTTTTTTTGAAAATTGTAAGAAAATTATAATTATAAAACAGTATTTTTTTATGAAAAAAGGCTTTATTATATTCATTTTATATTATTTAATACTTTATAAATGGAAAAGTTAAACTAATAAAAATTCCTTACTAATTATTATCCTCATTAGCTGCATCATCGGTGTCAGGAAGAAGAAATGTGATGGTTTCTGATGAAAAAGCTTTTTTATATAACACTACCGCCATGAATAAGAATCTTGTGCATCGTAGGACTCATGGGGTGCCAGTTGTAAAGTAGCACATATATTTCGGCAGTTTTATGTGCATAATCCTCAAATTTCTCAATATTATTTCGGTGTCCGCTAGTTATTGCTTCCAATATTATTTTCAGGCCCGATGAGCAAAAATAGAAGAAATGTGAAAATTAAAAAAAAAAAACGTCAAAAATAATGGCGGAAACTTGCGCACACTTTTTTTTGTTTCTAAAATTAGAGATTCCAAATTTTATTGTGGTAACAAACATAATTCGTAGACATGCTAACCTCACTTTTAAAAATCTCTTCTTTTCCGTTTTTGCAAAAAAAAGTGTATAATTTGTTTTTTTTAGCTTTTGAACGAATTGTTTCAACATGAATATTCAACATATTTTAAATTTTTTTTTTTCTTTTTTAAATAACTTTTGATCAAACCTTTCAGCGAAAAAAAAATAATCTTTGTTATTAATAAAATTTTTGGGAATTCAAATATTAATTATTTAATATTATGCTAATTACCCATAACGTTTTATAATAAAAATGCAATTTATTTGTTGGGGGAAAGAGCTAGTCCCTATACGTATTTCACTGGTTGCTCAGGCCAGATCATCAGGAAACCTTTTTCCTAATTTTAGAGAAGCCAAAAATACTCTATAAGTAATAAAATTCTACAAAACACAATGAGAATTATGCATGTTAATAGAATAATATTACAGAATATTAAAGCTTCAACAAAACACCAACAAACAAACCACGTTTTTATTCGTTTTGCCGCAAAAAAAAATATCATATAAACATCCAGAAACCGAAAAAAACATTTAAATCTCATATAATTTTCTTCACTTTCCTGACTTTAGCAGGGTCTCAGAGCTACAAATCGCAACTAAAAGTCTTCAAAATTTACACTATAATGTAAAATATTGTTGTCTGTCGAGCTGCGTACTTAGTTCTTTAGATTTCTTAAAATTCAGTTTTGCCTTTTTGGCCAGCTTTTTGGGTGAAATACTCCTCTGTGCGTCGTTCAGATGTTTAGCCGTGGTGGTCGGTAGCTTAAAGAGATTATGATATTTTTATATGACTCTAGACTTTTTCCGAACATTCAACAATACTCATATTTCAAGAAAATTTTATAGGGCGAAACTACCCTTCTCGTATTGGGGATACCTCCAGCCTTCTGTAACACTGGCGACCTTTTTCATGTATGAAGGAGAGAATGATGGTACCAGGAATTAACAAAAATAGCAAAATTGTCTTAAATATCTATTATGCCTTGTTTTGTTACTCTAATTTGACTCCACATACTTAAAGTTTTCACAAGTGTTCTCAGGAAATCCAGATTATACTTGGACAGTTTTATAATTCCGTGAATGTTGCATTTCCAGCGCTGTAACTTTTAATTCCACACAGCTTCCGTTAACTATCTATTACTGGACTATTGCCAAATTTCGAACATGCTTATTTGTCTGTTATTGAAAACGTTGTTAATTTTATAGTAAATGGACTGATTAAACATATTTTTTGCATAAAGAACAAAAACGGGTATTAGATATACTTTGGGGTTTCCGCACCATCAATTTCAATGGTTTAAAAGTGGTTTACTGACTTGCGATGTGATCGTAAAAGCACCCAAAATAGGTTGATATGCTAAAAATAATCGACAGAAAGAATGGAATGATATTGACCGATTGGGGATATTGACCGAATGGGTCTATCGGCTAACAAGGTTATATTTACTAGAAGGATGCTGTAGTAATAATAATAGTAATAAATCTTTTTGCGGAAAAATTACCTTCGTATGTACGCTGATGAAGTAGCGGGCACAGCTAGTATGCATTCCATTCAATCATTTAGAATGATGTGCCCGATGTGACCCGTATGTTTTTAGTGCCGCCTTAAACTATGCTGCATATCAGTTTATGTATTTACTATATAAAAAATAAAGTATGCATATCCAGTTAGTTCAGTTCAGTTATAGTTTATGTATTTACTTTACTACTATTTAAAATAGCTGCGTACTTTCACCTATTTTTCTCCACTTTCTCTTGGAAATAAAATAGTTATGCGGAAAACAAGTATTCTATATGGGAAGCAGGATGCTAAGGTACTTCCTCACAAAATTTTGTTAAGAGCCATCCAGTAGTTTTTTCGTGATGCGAACACAAACGAAAAGCAGACGGACGGAAATGAGTTACTTTTTTATTATATGTATAGATTAATAATATTATGGTATATTAAGATCGTTTAAATGTGCAGAGTTTTATTAGAAACTTTTAATGGGTGATTTTTTTGAGGTTAGGATTTTCATGCATTAGTATTTGACAGATCACGTCAGATTTCAGACATGGTGCCAAAGAGAAAGATGCTCAGTATGCTTTGACATTTCATCATGAATAGACTTACTAACGAGCAACGCTTGCAAATCATTGAATTTTATTACCAAAATCAGTGTTCGGTTCGAAATGTGTTTCGCGCTTTACGTCCGATTTATGGTCTACATAATCGACCAAGTGAGCAAACAATTAATGCGATTGTGACCAAGTTTCGCACTCAGTTTACTTTATTGGACATTAAACCAAATGTCCAAATGAAATGTCGATTCGTCGCCGTTCGCAGCAATTGGGTTTGTGTTTTTCGACCACATGGAAGGTTTTACGCAAAGATCTTGGTGTAAAACCGTATAAAATACAGCTCGTGCAAGAACTGAAGCCGAACGATCTGCCACAACGTCGAATTTTCAGTGAATGGGCCCTAGGAAAGTTGGCAGAAAATCCGCTTTTTTATCGACAAATTTTGTTCAGCGTTGAGGCTCATTTCTGGTTGAATGGCTACGTAAATAAGCAAAATTGCCGCATTTGGAGTGAAGAGCAACCAGAAGCCGTTCAAGAACTGCCCATGCATCCCGAAAAATGCACTGTTTGGTGTGGTTTGTACGCTGGTGGAATCATTGGACCGTATTTTTTCAAAGATGCTGTTGGACGCAACGTTACGGTGAATGGCGATCGCTATCGTTCGATGCTAACAAACTTTTTGTTGCCAAAAATGGAACAACTGAACTTGGTTGACATGTGGTTTCAACAAGATGGCGCTACATGCCACACAGCTCGCGATTCTATGGCCATTTTGAGGGAAAACTTCGGAGAACAATTCATCTCAAGAAATGGACCGGTAAGTTGGCCACCAAGATCATGCGATTTGACGCCTTTAGACTATTTTTTGTGGGGCTACGTCAAGTCTAAAGTCTACAGAAATAAGCCAGCAACTATTCCAGCTTTGGAAGACAACATTTCCGAAGAAATTCGGGCTATTCCGAAATGCTCGAAAAAGTTGCCCAAAATTGGACTTTCCGAATGGACCACCTAAGACGCAGCCGCGGTCAACATTTAAATGAAATTATCTTCAAAAAGTAAATGTCATGGACCAATCTAACGTTTCAAATAAAGAACCGATGAGATTTTGCAAATTTTATGCGTTTTTAAAAAAAAAAGTTCTCAAGCTCTTAAAAAATCACTCGTTATTAGTTAAATGGTTATTGGTGTAGTAAGACTGTAAATCCTATTGAATTTACCATTAATTTGTTAAAAAATTGTAAAAAATAAAATATTGATAAATGCTTTAATATACGTAAATACATTAAGGTAGGTCAATTGTAGTTTGCAAAAGGCATGTTGCAAAAACGTTATCTACGAAGAATTTTAAGAAAACAATCCCTATGGGAATAAAATCAAAACTCAGCTCCCGCTGAGAGACTCACAAATTCATAGTTGAAAAATTTCTAAAAACAGCATGCTGGGTTTTGCAAAAATATCACATTTTGATGTTCATTTTAAGTATTTTTTTACAACATTACCCAAAAACATTAAGTTTGTAATAACATACAACAGTCAGTAAAACCACAATTTATTATATTTTAGTAATAAAACTTAAAAAAAAAATTAATTTAATTAACAGCAGTAGCTGGTGCTAAACAAAAAAAATTGTAAGTCACGGTTGCTTCTGTCATTTGCGGATTGCACATAGGTGTATTTTGGCAATCTAGCCGGACCTTACTTTTTTTAATTTATATGGGCTCTCAAAAGTTATTGAGTAATCCTAGATCAATCAAACTTATTAGAAAAATATCTTATGGCCTTACTCTCTTGAGGCTTGAAAAGAGGACCAAGGAGAAAAAAGTTACCCTTAGAAGAACTAATCCTACCTCTGAAAAATTCAATTTTGTTTTAAATTTTCTCACACTTTCGTTTAGCAAATGCAACTTTTAAGGTCAGCGAATGTTTGAAACCCTAAACTTAGACTTTTGTGGACGGTGACATAAAATATTTTTTTGAAAAAATAATGTTATTATAAAAATAAAATTTGCAGGTTTTTGTGGGCAACCCCAAAACGTAAAAATTTGATATTTTTTTAATTTTTTTTTTTGATAATTTCCAAAAATATTAATTTTGAAGCTTTTATGTGGAAGAGAAGGTACCTTCCCAATTCCTAACCAATCCCCACCACCCAAGAATATTAATAAAAATACATTTTCGTAATTAATTTCTTTATAGTATTTAATTTATATGAAAATAATTTATGCGTAACTAAATGAAATTTATCTCTTTTCTTCTACAAAATTTTATTTGTCGTGCAATTTTTATTGCAGCAATTTGTGTGGATGGACGCATTTGTTTACATTTTAAACTTCATAACTATAACTACGAATTTGGGAACAAAACGAATTTCAAGAGTATATTAATATGTGTTCCCCGCCCCTTTTAATTATTCTCTACCCTCTCTCCATCTATATAAGAATTGCAGCGACAGAACATTCATATTGTAAAAGGCGAGAAAGTAATACACCCCAAATTTTAAGACTCTTACTTTTATAGTGCTTCAGATATGGTTCATGCAAAAATACCCATCCCTGGGTAATTATTCGGAAACATAAGCTTCAAATAAAATTCTAAATTTATTTAAAATTTTACAATTATTGTAGTTCTAAAATTATTGTAGAGCTCTGTAAATAATGTTTTCACTACTTTTGCTCTATTCTTTCTTGAAAATTAGATATTTTCGGAAAAAAAGATCCTATATCGTAACCTAGATACTAAGGTACCTCTCCATGAAATGTAATTTAAACTTATCTAGTAGTTTTTACGTGATGCGAACACAGGCAGACAGAAAGGCAGAAAGTTGCAGTTTTATTATATGTATAGATGAAAAAATATTAAAAATTAATTTATTTGAAACAACTTAAAATACAAAAACATTTTATGACCGACAAAAAGGTTTCTTACTCGCATGTACCTACGCAAGATGAGAAAAAAGGTGAAATTTGCATAAAATCGTAAGAAAATGGAGCAAAACGCGCAACTTTTATTTCTATAGTATAAAAGTAGAGATCCCAAATTTTATAGTGATATATAACATTTTTAGGATCGCAATGGAGATCACTCTCAAAAACCTTTTGTCAAAAAAAAAAAAAAAAAAGTGAACAAAAATAATTTTTTTTAAATTTTTTTTAATTTCGATCGACATTTTTATCATAAAAATTTAAAATAAAAATTTTTCTAAAAATTAATGTACCTAGCTGTTAATATAGCCTTTCACAGGAAACAAAAATCAATTTAAAATCTTTATTCGTTTAAAGTCAATATAAACGTGTGCGATTCACTTAACCTGATTTTAAGTGTCCCAAAACGACAAGCAAATGCCTTAAAAATTCACTACTCGATGCAGAATTTGTTGTCTGTCGATCTTAAATTTAATTTTTGGCTTAATGTCCGGCTAGATTGGCAAAATACGCCTCTGTGGGTCGTTTCTCTGATGTTCGAACAAGAGTAGCAATATCTCTCCTTCATAGTCGAAGTAACCACTTTCATTTAGTAAGCTATGGGCCATCGGATTTGGATAAGTTTCAAGGTTCTTTAAATACGTTACTGCATGTTTTCGATATTTCTGCTTTAAGACACGTTTAGAAACTTGTGAAAGTTCGAGTTTTTTATATACCAGAGTGCAACTGTGATCATTCGTTGAATCTTATCATGGCGCCTTTGAATTTTATCTACTTTGCTTACCTCAGCTAGTCTTTTAAATGAATTCGATAAAACACAATATTGGTTTGAGGATCGACTTGTAAGCTAAGGTTAGAGTTTCTGCCAATAAGCCAATTAAGTTGGGCTGTAGAATTTGTGTAATGCCTCTCCCGCAAACAAGTGTCGTTCATCAGAAATCATTAACAAATTATTTTCTGAATGCACGAAAAATGCATTATATTCTGGATTGTATTGTTTACATATTCGCGAAGATTTAGTGATACATTTTTTCTTATTGTATAAATTTATATAAATATTTTGCATTAAAACATGGGTCCTAAAATTTTGATCAAAACAAGCCCGAACTAACAATATATAATGTTTAGTTTTTACGACAACATATTTTTTTCGATCAAATCTGCAGATTTTTAAAATACTACACACTGGTCTAGGTGTTACTTTTAGCACCGTAGTTTTTAACGGTAACTTTGTTAGCTTTTGTCGGCCTTTTAACACGAACAATTTGAACTTCTCTAATATACATACACATACATTAGGGAGAAAAAATAATTTTTCAGATTCAAAAAATTAATTTGCATAATTAGAAAATTTTTTGTTTGAATATCGTCCTATAAAGAAATTTTGTATATTCAAACGATTGAATTTAAAATTAGTTTATTGAAAATATTCCACCATTTTTTCAAACAATTAATTATGATATTCGGTTAAAAATTTATTATAATTTTATAATTTTTCAAACAAAAAAATTGTCTGAACCAGACAAAAAAGTTTACTGAAAATTATAAAAAAAAAATAAAAAAAATTGTCTGAAACTGAAATTTAAAAAAAATTTAAACAAATAATTTATCAGAAACTAATGAAAAACTTTATTGAAATAATAAGCAATTTTCAAACAAATAATTTAGCTAAATCAAAAACAATTTTCGCTAATTGTGTTTAATAGCAACAGTTTTGTGACTAATTTAAATAACTACTGGGTAAAATTTCACCATATTGAAAAAAAAGGCCAAGACGAATCACTTTACAGGATGGCAATGGAAAATTCATTCAATTTCGCTGTTTCTTGAAATATCAAATTATATATTAAAAAATATTATCTATTTTGAGCAACAGCTAAAATAATGTATCTCGCTTTTTCTTTTGACTTTGGTCAAATTTTAGCGACTACATAGTTACTTAGGCACAAAGCGTTTACTCTTAATCACAATTGGGTCAAAACCGTGTATTTGATTCATCTTAATTATTGGTATGGGAATTGTTTGTTGGTCAAAAGCATATGTCATACATATTTACATAAAGTTGGCCATTGCCGCCACCTGAAAAACTGTAAATAAAAATCAAAAATTAAAATATGTATGAATATGAATATGTAGCAATATTTTCAATAAAAAATTTGTACATCTTTACCTTTTCCTCTGCAACTAATGGCTTTTGAATGTTTCAATACTTGTGCTTTAAATATTTTTTTATTAAAATAAATTTCCTTTTTGAAGTCTAGAACAAATCAATATAAAATTGTTTGTTATTTTTCAATGCATGACATGAAAGTGTTGCCGTTTTATGCGAATGAGTAATTATTAATAAATGGGCCAAAATAAAATTTCTTGGATAATACTTGCAAAATTTGTCGTAATTAACTGACTATATAAGGTCAAGGTTATCAAATCGTGTGAGTTAACTCCTAAAAATCATTTAATTCTGAACCGATTTATATTTATTTTTATTTGAAAGGTAATTCTTATAGATTAGTTCCATTCAAAAAAGTTCATAATTTTGCAAAATAAAGGTTATGCATCGGGAAAATCATGTATGATTTTTAGTGTCTTTTGAACCCTAAGGGGCACCAATTTCATATTTTAACACACTAACAACAAAATTACCTTACAGATTAATGTCCCTATAGTCGATGTAACTTGGGAATTAGGTATAATTTCAGATAGTCCGTTATGACCGTAAGTAAGTATAAATATTTCAAACTGAAAATTAAACAGTGTCACGATAGGGGATGTTATTTTATGTATATAGCCATATTTTTTGCACCGTTATAGTCAGACACTTGATATTTACACAGCTTTAATAATAATAAACTTAAAATTAAATAGTGTTCTCATGGATGACTTAATTTATATAGTATTTGTATTACTGTGTATGCTATAATAGCAATCAATGAAATTAAATGTTTTAGGAATGCAACTATTATTTTAATAATATAATGCTAATAACCTATACTATTTTATAATAAACCAATTTATTATTTAAAAATATTTTACTGGTTCCTCAAGTTTGGAAAGTTTTACCCACATTTTAAGAATAGAGAAAATTATTTATTAAAATAATGATAACTCTATAAGAAGTCCAACACAAACAATAAAGGATTTAACAAAAACACTTATTCGAAAACTTTAATTTGAATTTTAGTTTCAATCTTAATAAGTTCGTTTATTTGGCTGTTCAAAATAACTTTGTTATTTCAACGACACTAGTGTTACGTTTTGTATAAAAAAGTTTTTGAAAATCAATAAACATTTAAAAAAAACCATTTGTTTGGAAATATTTTGGTAATAAATTTTTCTGTGTAGTTGAAGCTCTCTGATATTTTCCTGACCGTCTTTTTACAATTGAGCAGAAAATCTGAACCGGATTGAGAACGAAAGATTGTGGCGGAGGCCACAGTATCAATTTCCAAGTCAGACATTTCTCAATTATTTTTCAGGTGTGTCTCGGGTAACCAACCTGTTGCAACACAAGTTCTTCCTCCTTAGGATACGCGTTCATATAATAAATGATGGTTAGGCAATATGTTTAAATAGTGCCATAATTTTTTGCAATGGATAACCACTATATGATGTTGCCTCCGACTTGCCTTAACATTTGTTTAATATGATTTCGTTAAATTGTCTCCTGCTGTTGAAGCCACTGTTTGCCATCAGACAGATATCGGTTTAATTTTGAATCGTCTGACAACATCAACAGCCCAATATTTCTGATGCATGGCGATTTGTTAACGTGTCGAAACATTTTTATGATTCAATGCAGGTTTAGGTTTCTTTACAGCTACGAGCTATCCTATGTTGTGTAGCGCTCTTGTTGATATCCATCGACTAAAATTTTTATTTATTGCTACGGAAGTTTCCTTTCTCATCTTTCAAATCATAAGGTGTACCTCCCCATCAGTTAAACGTTTACAGCCTCTAGTCGAAAATTTTCCGAGCTACATTTCGCCGTTTTAGCACTCTAATAACTACTTATTGGCTTAAATTAGCTATTTTACGTGATGAAGAAGAGCCTTCCATTGTTATATTTGCAATCAAATTTGTCACGCTTCGCCATAGTTTCTTCATTATATACACATAACACTTTTTGGCATATAAAGTTATTCAATTACATTTTAAAACTAAAACGCAACATTATAGCAACCAGATCGAAAACTGGATTTAATATAATAACTGAAATTTTTAATTTTTTCTACTAATTTAGTTGAGAAGAGCATAACTGAGTACATATGAGTAATTTTGTTGTTATTCAATTCAATTCAATTCTCTCATTACTTATTGTTTTTTAATTTGTTTTAAGAGCAGTTTTGTTAATAACTAGATAGGAAGGAACACAATAAAATAAATTTGAAAATCGCTTCGTTATTACAATTTTTATGCACCTAGCAATAGAAGAAATGCAAACATGTACTCACAGCTGCTCCCTACTGTATATTTAAATTTTCTTAAACTATTTATTATTTTGCTTATAACACGTGTTTTGGTATGAATAGGCCAGTGAAAAGTAAAGACTTGGCAAAGCCAAATATAATTATTTTTATTATTTTGCACAAAGAAAACGACGAAATGATGAAACCACAATTGAAAAATATATTTACATTTTTTTCTGAATCTTATTTTCAGAAATATTATCAAGATGATTGATATAATAATAAAATAAATAAGCAAAAACAATATCAAAAATTAATTAATTAAAAGAAATTATTGGTATCCCCTAATGTTTGCTTAATTTGTGCACACATGTTTGTGGTATTTATTTTTTATATTTGGCCACTATATAAATAAATATTTAGTTTAAATACAAACCGTTATAAAAAAAAATAACAAAATCAATATCCATGGTCAAGGTTACTATTACATTTTCCATTGTCTAATGTTAACGACCAGCTGATGACAAACGTAATGCACACCTCTAGCTAATCCGTATTTATTGTCAATTTAAATCTTCATTAACTGCTATTGATTTTAATAATGTGGGTTTTATTACAACAGCAAATATAAGAACAAAACTGGGCATTAATATCGCTAAACATTAGACGGCTAGAGTGTACAAAATTAAATTAAAAATTATGTGTTGTTTGCTATAACGATTAATCGTTGTGGATTTCATAGTCGCGAAGCTAATTTCTTGTTCAAGCATATGGATTATAATTTGCTTAGAATATTAGCTACACACCTATTTGGTTTTGAAGGTTTTCTTTTCTATATAAATTAAATGGGGAAATTAATAAGGCCTAGACAGTGTAGTAGAGTTATATGTTCAAGGTTTCTTTTCGGTCCATGTGAAATAAATAAAAGTCCTTTAAAAACAATAAAAAAACTTCCTGTTTGTTTCTCCACTAAGGCGTATTATGCGGATCATCGCACTTACGTATAATTCTACCACACAGATTTCAATGCAAAATATACTAGCCGAATAATATTTTAAAATTTATAGTGTGGGAGAACTACACTTATATACATACATGCATATGTGTTTTATTTGGCTGAGTTAAGTTTATAAAATCTCCTTCCTTTAGTGTTAACCTTCGCTCATTTAAATAACTTTCGAACATTTCATACACAGACAAAAATATTTTCATCAATTAAAGGTTTTAATTAGTCACAGATAAAAATTTAATGAAATAATTAATTGATTCAATTATTTATTTAATTAGAATTTTTTGGTCTGTTTTAAACAGAAATATATTTCAAATAATTAAAAAATTAATTGAACTTTAATGTAAAACTAATTAAAACTTTTAATTGGTGCAATTTTTTTTTTTTTTTGTGTAGAAGATTTTCACCAAGTTTTGCTATAACTAATAGACTAGGTCCTCATACATTAACTTATAGAGTGCTTAAGGAACGTCGATGAAAAGTGCAGAACGGTATATTCTTTAATCAAAAGCCTTTTTAACTGCACACAAAAAAAAAAACATTATTGTGATATGGCCACAAGAACCATATTATGTTCTCTATAACAATGTTTGGTTACCATTAACTTTTTATAGTTGTTTTAAACACCAGCCCTTTAGCTAAAACTACTGCCTGGTACGCTACCCTAGATAAAATTTACTCATTTCCTGTATACCAAATTTTAAATTTTAGCTCTGGAGATATAATGGGGAAGTAACCCATAATACTGATGAGTCAATATACTCGTATACTAAAATATGCAAATTTTACACCTTCATATATCAGAAATCTTTATCGTATACTTTTCAAACTACCCCCATAGCGTTACTGATATGTAGTGTCCTTGTGTCAGCATATGGGTACTGTTCTCATACCTTCCAGGTGGATTCTTTATCCCTGCAAAAAAAAGACATGACAAAACACTAGTAAATTCATGACTTCTACTGATCTTGCACTGGTTCTGGTTTAGGTGAAAAAAACATGGTTTTAACATTGGCTTGTCATTAGAAGTCATGGGTTCACATTTAAATAAACTGACTGTTATTTAAATGAGTGCTTAGGACTAATGAAAGTTCGATGATTCAGATGAGTTCTTAAATTAATAAACGGAACGTCATTACAATGAGAGCCCAACACCAATGAAAATTCAGCATTGAAAAGTCAATGGTTAGGTAAATCAATGGACCTTAACATAATCAAAAGTGAGATCTAAAAAATGTTTCTAACTTCAATTTGGAAATGAAATGGTTTTTGAGTTTTCAACAACTTGCTTTAGTTCTTTCTTAGTCTGATAAATTTCACTGCGTCTAATTCAGAGTTAAGAAGTAAACAATTTACCTGTAGATAAGATACTATTATAGTAACTGGCAGTGTCAGGTCTTCTTCATAGACAGTGTTAGAAATTAAACCGGTTCCCATTACTTAAGAACTTGTCGTATGAAAAGTTATGTATCCGTTTACTTTCCTCAGGTTTTAACAGAGCTATAATTAAACTTTTCAAATACTAAACACAAAACTAATAAAAAAAATCACCTATCAATATAGTACTGTATGTGATTAAGTTTCGATTTGTAGCCAATATAAAAAATAAATTTTTATAATTTTCTCTGCCAGACATTAAGCTAACGTCTAAAAAAAAATATTCTTAAAGAAACATGATACAAATGTAACGACAGTTACAAAATCTCTTATCCTTTTTATGTATGTATATAATATAGAGATAATTCTGCTGCCTAGACCAATTTCTTGTATGCCAAATATTGGCACGAACTGTTTTTTTAATAATATAAGTACCCTTTAGAAATAAATTATTGGTGCTACTAGGAAGTACAGACATATTACTAATTGTAATTTAATCTTTTTTAAGAGCGCTTGTACACAGTTACACTCAAAGGCATACACAGAGATGCAAACATATACACACCACATGTTATATTTGGCCTTGATTGGCCTTGACCGTGCATATGTGCAGAGATAAACATACATCAAAAATTAAAAAATAGAAGAGAATCCCCAGAACATCCTACATACAGCATTACACATACATATGTGTAAAATGTTTTACAGCATTACACATACATATGTGTAACATTTTTTTCTTTCAAAACTCTTATACTGTTTGTTAACATTTTGAATATACATATGTACGTTGTTAAGCTTTTTATTTAAGTTATTTTAAATATCTCGTTAGCAGAGTAATCTAAAGCTTTTAATAAACGAATTTGTTTTTCTTTTAAATAAATTTTGTCTAATTTAATTATATTAAAAAAAAAACAAGAAAGAACACGTGCAAATGTAACGCCAGCCATCTAGAAGTTGATGTTTTTCTATTTATCTTGTTACACTTCCTAAACACTACAGGAAATACTTGTGTTTGTACGCAGTTAGATCCTTAACACACTTATGCATGAATATGTAAATAAGTATTATTGTGACATTGTTGTTTTTAGCCGTAATTGTTTTGCCATAAAAAGTGTGTTTTCCCTTATGTGTGTAACATACTGTGTAACATACTGTGAACACCTATTGTTCTCACTGGATATTCCTCTTCAAATTCATAATTTGATAGTTATTTGACCTGGTTGGGAAATTTCAAGGAAAATACTAACCTTTGCTATGTAATTTAAATTGAATTATCTGTTGTGTAATTTTTTTTTTAACAAAGAACTACTTAAATATTGAAAAATACCTCCAAGTTTTATTATTATGCAGAATATCAAAAAAATATTAATCTTAAGGATGTTTAGGTCAATATAAAATTACGAGGGCAGTTTTATAATTCCGTAACTTTTTGTACATCCATTAGAGTAATATTCAATGCAACACTGCTCCCGATAACTGTTATCTATTCGTAAACAACTGTCAAATTGTGAGCCAGCTGCATCTATTCGTTTGTTTTTAACAACCAATGAACGCGCATGATTTTAACGAAAATATAAAAAAGCGAATTTGGTGCTGATTAAACATTATTTTTTAATTTTGAAAATTTAGATTTTAATTAGTCCAACTATATTCTCTCTGAGTTGAAAGAATATTAATTATATATTAGGTGATTAATTTTAAAGACAAAAATGAGACAATTTTATTTTTAGACACATTTTTTACATCCGTCATCAGCATTCTTTGCATATATCTGCTTTGGCTATTTTTTAGTTGTAAGCATCAAATATTGAAATAACCAATCTCAGATAAAGGAATAGTAGAAAAACTTTATTTAATTATCATCGTCAGTTGGTATGAACAAAGTCTACCACAACTCAAAGCTTCTTTTAACGTTAAGATCTATCATCGAAACCAAAAAAATACTTGTTAAATGCTATGGCGACTCTGCGTCATCAATCTCAATTGCTAAACAGTGGTGCAATGAGTTCTATTATGCTCGAACCAGCATAAATGACACCAAGCGTTCAGGTAGCCAAAAAAAGATCGTCACGACAGTAGATAAAAAGTAGTTTTCTAATTGCCGTTCTTAACGTATCAACACAAATACGCCCACAAAATAACCGTTGAAATTGCGTGAATTCGCTAGGGTTGTAGGCATCTCTTGCTAGCTTTAAATTGACAGCACCATTTTCTGTAACAGTTTTCGTTTGTTTTATCATGAATAGAATTACGTCAATCCAACTTTCGAAATTTTTCTAATTTAATTTAAAAGTCATGGGCACACTCATCGCGCGTTACCTACATTTTATGGTTCAACAGAGCGTTTAATTCGAGAAACTAAGGATAATAAGCATCCTGAAGGACGCCGTTCAGGGCAGCGTAGTATGTATCAATTCGTCACCGTGCTCAACAATACTAACTCTTTTGTGACACAATTGGAAGATATTGCAGATATGTGCTTTAAGCATTTAAGACTTTGTACTTCCATGTATCGCTAGAGAAATTAATTGATTTTTAAGTTTTCAAACATGTTGATGCTTTTGTTGCTTTTATTTTGCACAATACTGTACATTTATAGTAAGAGATCAACTTGTTTATCACATCTTAACATTTCATTGTACAGAATTTTATCAATGATATGCATGTTCTAGAATTGCGTTATCGCATTAATAATAAATTAGTTTTCATTAGACAAAATTTTTAAAGACAAAATATATATGTATATATCGCAAACCGGTCCAACAATTAAAAAAAGTTCAATACCATTGTGTAGTTAAAATTTGTTGAATGTTTGTATGAACTTTGGCAATTTTAAGAAACATTTTAAATGATTAATGATTATTACATAAAATATTTTAGTTTAAATCGAAATTATCTTTTAGGCCGATGAAGACATTAACCATAAATGCATGTATATAGTTTTTTGCTCTATGCTCAAAGCAATTTTTTCCAAAAGTTATTTTCTAACAACAACAATAGCAGCTACAGGTTGAAGGTTCATGAACATTTTTATTTACGTCACAATTTTTTTTTTTTTTTAAATAAATAAAAAAAGCTCAGTACAATTTTTAGAAACATGAAAACTATACAGTGGACCTACATTTCCTCCACTACTTTTATGTAGAAACATGTTTATCTATATGTGTATGTATGCAGACGTAGAAAAATAAAAGTAAATGACGAACAAAACAAAAATCCTTGAATGTTTTCTTAAGCGGCTTATCGAACAGCTGTTAATGTAGAACATGCGCAGTCAGAATACGTACATTTGCAGAAAGAAATTTTGTTAAACTGTTAAAACCTAGCACAAGTACTATATTACAAGCGGAAGTTAAAAATACAATACTCTCTAAGAAATTCACTTAAAATAAAATTATATTGAATAATTAACAGAAACATTTAATTGTTAATTAAATAAAAAAAAATAATTATTTACAAAAGATTATCAAAGGGTTGTTCATAATTTTATGTGTTCGCGTGTCTGGCTGTCACTTTAATTTTATAGGTAAATAAATAAGCGCCAAAATGTCTAATAACTAAAATACTCATACAAATCAACAGGAAATGTCTACATACAAACAAAAGTATAACAGTAAAAGAGAAAAACATACACAGTATATTTTATTTACAAAAAAGTATAATAACATGGCTAAAAGCAAAATACCAATTGTATAAGCGATATTTACATACCTTTAAGTTGTAGTTATCAGCCAGTTATTCAATGTGAAAAGTTCGTAAAAGATTTTAACGCACCTTAAAATATACTTTAATTTTTAATTAATTTTTCCACTCAAGCGTTAAATTTAACAAATTGAAATTTGCAAAAAAGAAAGCTTTAAATAAATTAATATAAAAATAATACACAGATATAATATAATCAATAATAAAACTTATTGAATAAAAAATTAAAAAAAAAAATTATGTGTTTGAAAATTTAAAGAATAAAGAAAAAATCTGAAATAAAACAACCAAGGTCATTTAAGTTCTACTTTGTGTAAAAATTTGTAAAAAATATTTCTGTATATGATCTTTTTTATTTAAACACACACACACACACATACATACGTATATTATTTAATTCATACACCCAAGTGTATTTTTACATCGATGTGATTTTTTTTTAATATTGGTTGCTTAAACTATACGAGAAGGACAATAGTTTGCATAAAACAAGCGACCTTGAAAGATTGAAAATTTTCTCGAAAAGGAAAAATATTATATTTATATCTAGCTATTGTTTATTATTTGCTGTTTTAATTACCCTGTCATTGTCTGGTGTAATTATGCTTGGTGCTGTTAAAATTTAAATGTAAGTACACAAGTAGCTTTAGTTAACTAAATTTTTAAAACTTATTATTTAATTTTTATTTCATACGTAATACTTAATATGTAATACTTAATACATATTCTATAATATAATTTTTAAGGTAATTATATTACATACATCCATATCTATACATATAATAAAATAGTAACTTTTTCCCGTCTCTCTGTCTGTGTTAGCATCACGTAAAAACTACTGGATGGATTTTAACAAAATTTTATGAGGAGGTACCTTAGTATCCCTCAAATAAGGGATAATATGTTTCCGCAAAAAAATCTTATTTTCAAGAGAAAGTGCAGAAAAGTACGTAATTTTACCGATATGCGCGATATTTTAAACATCTTTTACAGAGCTTCGTAATAATTGTTAGAATATTAGAATTTTAATCAGGCATGAGTACCTTTATATAAAGACTTTTTAAACTTTGGAGTACTTTCAAAGCATTTCAAATATTTTTTGAAAATTTCGCAGTTAGTAATGGAATAGATAACAGCAATTTTTAGATTTTTTTTCTGTCTGTTTGTCTGTCTGTCTGTCTGTCTGTCTGTGTTCGAATAACGTGAAAAGTACTGGATGAATTTTGTAAGCAAGTACTTTACAAATATATATATATATATATATATATATATATATATATATATATTTTTTTTTTTTTTTTCATAACTTATTAATGTGTCTTGAATATTTTTGAACTAACAATAATTACTCGTATCTTAAGTCTAAAATAAAATATTCTTTTTAAGTCCAGCCAGTGCTAGACAAAAATAATGTTTGTTTCACGGATTTTGCAATCATTTGCGGGTCATCCCTCTAATGTACGGCCAAGAAGAGCAGTATCTCTTCTTTTTAGTCGAATATAACCAGGTTCATTCAGCATGTTACGCGCCAAAGGGTTTGGATGAGATTCAAGCCTTTTTATATATGTGACTGCATGTTTTGCTATTTCTGCTTTAACTGATGGCATGTTTAGGTCTTTGTGGATGTTCGAATTTTTTATATACCAGGGAGCAGATGTAATAATACGTAAAATCTTAATTTGGCGCCTTTGAATTTTTTCTACATTGCTAGCTGAGGCAGTGCCCCATAACTGAATCCCATAACACCAAATTGGTTTGAGGATCGACTTGTACAGTAGAAGTTTACAATCTAAGCTCAGGGTGGAGTTTCTGCCAATCAGCTAATTTAGTTGTACTGATTTTAGTTTCATTTGTGTTAACTTGAAGTCAATGTGGCTTTTCCAAGTAAGGCGATGGTCAAGATGTATACCCAGGTATTTAACGTCTGAAAGCTGTGGTATCATTTGGTTATTTATGCGAATAGGAGGGCATGAGTCCCTACGCAGTGTGAAAGTTATGTCAGTAAATTTTTGTTCATTCACTTTTATTCTCCATTTTTCTAGCCATTTTTCAAAATTGAGTATGTGGTCTTGTAAAAGTTGTGATGCTTCTTGGGCACTTTCATGAATACTTAAAAAAAGCTGTGTCATCTGCAAAAGTTGATGTGTGGACTAGGGTGCTAATGGGCATATCTGATGTGTACAGTAAATATAAAATTGGACCCAAAATACTACCTTGGGGAACTCCGGCTTCAATGAGCTGTGGCGAACTTAAAAAGTCACCTTATTTTAGTAAAAACTTGAGATTCGTTAAATAATCTTTTAAGAGCTTATACAAGTTTTCGGGCAAGTTCAGCTTTAGCTTAAATAAAATATTTACAAATATATGATACTTATTTTCCGCAAACCCGTCTCATTTTTAAGAGAAAATAGAGAAAAAGCTGTGAAAGTACACAATTCTACCGATTTAATTATATCTACTACAAACTTGACACCAGCTTTTATTTTTGAAAGAGGGATATTTAAAACTCTATTTACAAAACTTTACAATAAAATTAGAACTTTACATAAATTTTAGAATTTTATCCAGGTATGGCTATTCTCTATATAAAAAAAATATATATAAACCATAATTCAAGCACTTGAAAAGTAGGAGTCTTAAAATTTGGTGTGGAGTACTTTTAAAGCAAAATCGAACAAAATATTATCAAGACTCAGCTACTATATTATATAGTATATTAATACTAGCTGAGTCCACACACGTTGTGGCGTTGTGACAATATTTTGTTCGATTTTGCTTTGAAAGTAATCCACACCAAGTTTTAAGGCTCTTAGATATTTATTTATACTAAAATACCCATTCCTGGATATAATTCTAAAATTTATATGAAATTCTAAAATTCTAAAAATTATTCTAAAACTCCGTAAAAGACAGACAGGAAATGAGTTAAAACAGCGTCATCTGTTGCGCAACCGTATTTAAGATATACCGCTTGCAAAATTTAAAAGATGACTTAAAGTATGCAGTACTTTTAAATCGTAAAAAAAATCTGCGTACTTCCACTGCTTTTTCTCCACTTTCTCTAGGAAATAAGATATTTTTGCGAAGGAAAAGTATCTTATATTGGGATAAGGATACTTAGGGACCTCCTCATAAAATTTTTTTTAAATTCATGGAGACAGACAGACAGGAAATGTGGAAACTTTAACTGAACTAACCGGATATACTTTATTTTTTATAAAGTAAATACAAAAACTGATATGCAGCATAGTTTAAGGCGGCACTAAAAACTTAAGGGTCTTAGGTGTGGACTGCTTTTAAAGCAAAATCGAAGAAAATATGGCAAGGACGCTGATGAAGTGGCGGGCACAGCTAGTCGGTATATAAAACTATGTTTTCTGTACATCTGAAGTATAGAGTCTGTTCAACAACTTCGTAAAAAATGTTATGGCAAATATTTTTGTAGAACATAACTCCACCGCAACGTGAAAAATTATTATCGTGTACCTAGAGAACTACAATAGGTAGAGTCATGAAACTTTTGCACAAATTAGCCTGAGACTTATGTGCATAGTCTAGCAAAATATCGAACGGATTGGGAAAGTGGGCGTGGTACCTCCTTTACAAAGTGAAAAATCATTATCGTGTACCTAGAGAACTACAATAGGCAGTCTTGAAACCTTGCACAAGTAACCCTCGTTCGAATGTGCATAATCTAGCAAAATTTGCAGTAGATAGGGACAGTGGGCGTGGTAGCTTCCTTACCCAGTAAAAAATTATTATTGTGCACCTAGAGAACTACAATATGTAGGGTCTTGAAAATTTGCTCTAACAAAATGCAGACTGGATTAGGATCGTGGGATTGGTACCTCCCATAAAAAGTAAAATATTATTATCGCGTTATTACGCATCGTCCAGGAAAAAGTCACATTGGATGGGAACAATTAGCGTCGTAACTTTCATATAAAATTCGCCAGCAAATTTCGATGTGTGTCTGATGTGTACAGCAAATATAAAATTGGTCCCAAAATACTTTAGATTTTTTTAAACTTTTTAAAAACAAAAATTTATAAATTTTGCATAA
This sequence comes from Phasia obesa, assembly GCA_949628195.1. Lineage (NCBI taxonomy): Eukaryota > Metazoa > Arthropoda > Insecta > Diptera > Tachinidae > Phasia > Phasia obesa. The sequence goes on along the minus strand of OX451217.1, from coordinate 59,617,179 downwards.
AAATATTTTTTTTGCCACGCCTCCTGAATATCTCCCAAAATATTGAGCATAAAGGCAATACTTAAAGACGATTTAAATGCTGTTTACCACAGTTTTCGAGTATACTTATGTAAGGTGTGCTACCTTTTTCATATTTGACATTACGGTTTATTCCGATAATCGGAGCTATATAAAAAAATTAAAATAATGGCTGACAACATTGTCTTTAGATATATCAGCAAACAAGTTTTTCTGTCGCCTAATGTTGTAATTAAACATACAATTTTTATTTGCATCATATATATGTTGTCATTTGGCATTACATTGCTTATCTGTATACTTATGTATTGAATATGCTTGTATATAATGCATGCATAAATACATATATTCCAAAAATACCTTTACGCTTTGGGTATAGGTATTTTTAGCTTCTGTGTTTGTACGACACTCTATACCCAGTGGTAAAACTAAACAGGCCTTCTCACGTGAGGCCTTTTATAAAGCGTGTTTATACCTTCTCTCGCTATGACCCTTTTCTATGTGCCTTTCAAAGAAGTTGTTTTATAAGGCATAGGCTCTCCCTTTTAAAAGATCCAGTACACATTCCTACTTTCTCATTTATAAAAGAGAAAAGTTCATTTAATTGCCCTTTATCTAATTCAGTGTTGCTTTCAATTGAGATGCTTCTGATTGGTAGTGCGCTAGTCTGTCAGCCTGGTTTAATTTAATCTTAATTTTTTGGGAATCAAACCCTCAGATTCCTAAAAAAATTAAGAAAAAATTTAAATATTTCAATTAAAAATAAAAATAAAATTAAAATGCTTAATGAAATTAGAACAATAAAAATCTTGTTCCAGAACATATATTCTTAGATTTTGCTATAAAAAGTTGTTTAAAAATCACTAAATTGAAGGGCTTCTACCAAGCAATTTTCAGAGGACCTTCTTAAACGCTTGCCGGCAGAAGCGAGAGTGGAAAGCCTGCTCCACAACGACAACCTGTGTAAAAAATGTATGACAATGGAATGCGAACGGAAGGCCTTGTGCTTTCAAAAGAAAAAGTAAAGAGGCCTCTTAGAAGGCCTTCAAACTCCTTCTTTTTACCACTGAATATATTACCTACAAGATAATACTAGTAAATAATATCAATTACCTGCAAGCACATTTACGCGCACGACATTTAAATTCCTACTCCATAAGTTACACATAAATTGCAAAAGTCCTTAAAATAAAGCATGTAAAACGTGAGCGTTCTTAAGTACGTTTAAGGTGTAACCATGATATTCGAAATTATTAATAAATGGATAGTAAATATACTTTTTATTTGCTTATTTATGTTTTGTATTATATATAACGTAGACTATACGGTTTTTTTTTACGAATAACTTAAATATAAACTAGAGGTGTGCATGAGTGCGTTGTAATTGTAACTTGTAATTTAACTACGCAGTGATGAGCAGTGTCTTTCAAACACACTTATGCAGGCCTCTAATATAAACACCTTCGTTAAAATATATTATATTTATTTTCTAATACTTCCTACATATATAATTTTATCTAGTGTTATTTAGTATTACTTTTTAACTACTGGTCAGCTAAGTTTGAGGGCGAGTTTAGCTGTTATAATATTGTTAAGGCTATGTCGAAGAGTGCTGGAAAAGACAAAATCTTTTATGCATAAAGCAAAATTTAGATTCTAAACTGTGAAGCTTAGGGAAAATGAGACACAGACATTATTAAATGAAATAAAAAATAAATAAAAAAATCATACCACGCGGTGTATTTCGAAATGGGTATTGTGGCACATATGTTTTCAACAGAAATAGAGAGCTTTAAATTGACCTTTCAAGGTGTAGGATCTTAAGTGTGTTTGGCCGTTCACATTTTCGATTAATGAAAAAATAAAAAACAAAACAAAAAAATAATACGTACATTCAACAATTTCTACACATGGCAGAAACAAAGTACATACGTAGGCGGTAAGACTGAAAATAATTTTTAGTCATGTGCAGGACAAAGAAAAAATATCATCGAAGGCGGCGAACAATCGGCTGCGACTTACTCAGCTTGGTTCTTTGCTTAAAAAAAAATACCCTGATAAAATATAAAATCTTATCACTTAGAAAAATTTCTAAAAATAGTTTGGTATTGTGGGATGTCAAATTTCTATCAGTATTATTTTACATTTTCAAGATATATTGCTTTCACATTATCACACTTTCTCATAATATTTAAGTTTTAGATAAATTATAATACACTAGAGCCCCGACTTGCGTCGTTAATGGGGACCGGAGAAACGCGACGCAAATCGAAACGATGCAAATCGAATCACTTTTTTTTATATAAATGCATTAAAATTTAATTTATTGGGGAAAATATTCAAAAGAAAGCAACAAATTTTGTGTTTTTGATAAAAACAAGTATGAATACATTTTTAGTTATTTCATTTACTACAACAAATGTTTATATTTAATTATTATAAAGAGATAACAAAACAATAAATTAAGAGAAGACATAAAAATGTATATTCAAAAAAGTAGGTACATTAAAACTTCTAATTTATTTAGCTTACATTGAACTCTCTTCAGATGATAAATCTAAATCAGAAACACTTATATATCCATTTGATTAAATGGTTTTACTGTTTTTTTTTAACAAAACTGTCCAAAGTTTGTTGAATTTTTAAAGATTTTTTTTGTTGATATATTTTTTTGTAACAACCAATGGCTTGATCAACGGATGCTGCTACGCCCGTGCTACGATTTTCGTCAGGATCGTTTTCAGAAAATATGTTCATTGCATGGGAAATTAATTGCAAAGCTTTGGAAATATTGCCGACTGTTAATTTTTTTCTTCTAATGTATCATCTCATGTTATGACATCTTTTTCTGAAACATGCTGAATATCAATGGCTAATAAATTTTCATTATCAAGCTCCTCATCGTGAGACAGCAAAAAATCATTAATGTCATCTTCCTCCATTCCGTCATATTCTGCTTCTCTAGCTAAATTAACCAACTCCTTACTAACGTTTCGAATATCATCAGCAGCATCTTCAACTCCATTAATAAGTTCAGGCCATAATTGCTTCCAACTCCCTTTCATAGAGAATGCCTTAACTTCTTTCCAAGATAAATTTATATTTTCAATAGCCTTCACTATTTTGTAGTTTTTCCAGAAGTCTTTCATAGAGAGTTTATCGTTTTTGTCTGTTGAATCAAGAAGTTGTCGGAAAATGTAAAACAACTTTTACATGCTCCGATAAGTCATCTGAAAAAACTGGATGTCGGGGTCGTTATCGACTAACAAAAGCATTTTGAATTCAATTTGTTGAGAGGAACAATAGCGTTTAAACTCAGGAACGGCACAATTTTCTAACCAATCTTTAAACAGGATTGCGGTCACCCAAGCCTTATTATTGGAGCGCCAGTGTACCGGGAGGTCTCTTTTGTTTATACTTTTCATTGCCCTTGGATTTTCTGATTGGTATATCAAAAAAGGTTTAAATTTAAAATCTCCTTCTGCGTTTCCGCCCAATAGAAGTGTTAGCCGATCCTTTGCGGCCTTATATACAGGGCATTTTTTGACAAATGCCTAAAATGCACAATGCTGCAGAAAAATTAAATCGTTTTTAGCGACGCAAATCGAAATCACAACGATGCAAATAGAATCGACGCAAATCGGGGTCTAAACGGCGCAACTCGAACCGACGCAACTTGAAATTGCAACGACGCAAATTGACTTTTTCCAGTTTTAAAAAAACGACGCAAATCGAAACGACGCAAATCGGGACGACGCAAGTCGGGGCTCTAGTGTACTCAGTATTATAGTGTGATACCGGCGTGGCGCTATATAGCTTACCGTTGACTGTAACTTTCTGACCATCTTTATTAGTAAGGCATATGGACCAATAAAACCACCGGCCCGTCAAGAGCGCCACACAATGAGGTTTCCTGTAAGAATGGCGTTTCGACAAATCCTTAAGAATTTTTTGTGTTTATTGAGACATTTATTAAAATGGCTTTTTAAACAAAAGTGTGATTTATCACTGAAAATTTTTTAAACCAAACGTTGCGCTCGCGTGATTGTATTCATGATAAATTGTCAAACTAATCTCGAAACAAACGAGAACTGCTATATTAGCTGTGACAAAAAACAGTCCTGCTCATTTAAAGTCTCTAGCTTTAAATGGTGACATGAAACATACATAAGTGTTTCATAATACCATAAAACATTGAAGTATAATAAATGTTAAATAAAAATCTTGGCCTTTCGTTTCTTCTAGTTTCACAGCACTTTGGACTGATGTAATTTCTTAATAACCAACCACTCACAATTTCGTAATAACTTCATTTTTTGTTGAAGTTAATCTTACGAAAATCGTTTTATATAATATAAAAGGCAAATAGTCTATTGTTCACTATACCATTAAAGACTCTACTGTATTTGAAGGAATTTTACAAAAAACACATATTTTGTTTTGGCTATTTTTGAATAGTCATTGAGGCAGAATCGTTACAATTTGTGACACATTACTTATTTTATTCGAATATACTATAGGTACCGAAATAAATTTGTTTTATATAAGCAAAAAAAACATATTGTCTTTTTGGGGATTTCGCAACATTTTCCCCAATTTCGAGGCTTGTTAGTTTTGAGCGAAAGGAGCTATCAGAACAAACACTATTTTATTCTAAACTAGCAGTCCCTGTGACGTTGTCAGCATCCTGACATTATTTTGTTCAAATTTGTTTGTATTTACCTCTAAATTGTACGACTTACTTTCATAATGCTGCATATAGTATGTATGGTTTACATATTTACTTTGTATACTCGTCTCTGGATATTTACTCAGGATTTTGCAACATCTTTTATGTAATAAAATATTATTGCTGTAGACTTCTGCTGGCGGTGTGTAACATTTTCCATTTGGAATTCATTAAAGGTGTTGCCAAGTTTTCAGGATTATTAAATCGGTAAAATTGCTTACTTTCACCATTTTATCTCTACTTTCTCTTGGAAATAAAATATATTTCCTATATTAAACCAAGATACTAAGGTTCCTTCGCACAAAATCAAAATTTATCCAGTTGTTTTTACGTGATGCGAACTTAGACAGATGGACAGAGAAACAAACAGAAATCCCAAATTTGTGTTTTGTATTCGATATGGTTTTATTATATCCTTTGCACTTGCACACACCTCTGCTTTGCGTGTATAAAGTTTCATTAATGAATCTTTAGTGGTTCATAATTTTTGTTATTAAATTTTATTTTCGAATTATTTCGAAACTAAAATTTTTTAAACCACTGTGCGGTTCTTGTGAATTGTTCACTAATCTAGTCGGTTTGAATTAAGTAGACAAATGTTGAAGAATCAACTGGGATGAAATAGTAAGTCAATTGACTTTCATTGTTGCCACAACTTGCAATAATGGTGTTTTATCTTTATTGTTAAAAAAAAAGAAAGTTCTAGTTAAAAGAAAAAATAAAAGGAAGGGCATGATGTGTCTAATCTACCATATTGGAAAATAATTAAATATATGGAAAAACTTACTTTAATGAAAAGAATTTTCAGCATCGTTGTATAGAAGGATAAGATTTTTAATTATTTCCATAACTTTTATATATATATATAAGTTCTTTTCACTCCTCGGGGGAGCATAGGGCCATAACAAGGTGACTCCAATAATCTCGATCCTCGGCTCGATGTTTGACTTCGTTCCATTTCAAACGCAATTTCGAAGTACCATTGTCAGTTGCCGTTTCCACGTATGCGCTGGTCTCCCGACTCGTCTGCTTCCCTGCGGGTTCCAATCTAGGCATTTCTTGGCAATATATTCGAGTGGTCTACGGAGGATGTGACCTATCCAACTCCATTTCCGCTTACATATTTCCTTGCTAATAGGCTGCTTGTTTGCCTTCATCCAGAGTTGGCTATTGGATATTGTTACAAAATCCGCAAGATTTTGCGGAGGCATTTGTTTATACACACCTTAAGGCATTGTGTGTCGGTTGGCGCCATGTTCCAGGTCTCACATCCATATAATAAAGTGGATTTCATGTTGGAGTTAAATAATTTAATTTTAGTTTTTCTCGAAATATTAGAGGATTTCCAAAACGGGTTTAACTGGGCAAATGCACCCCACGCCTTATTTATGCGACTGGCTATATCTGCTGCTGAGCCACCAGTTGTGTCAATTGTGCTACCCAGGTAGCAGAAGGACATAACATCTTCAATGTCTTGATCACATACAATGAAATGACGATCTGTATTACTTTGTAAATGTTAACCGTCTCTCTGTTACGGTTCAAAAGTTTTACAATATACATCAAATTACATCAACTATTGGGACACCCTTTAACTTCTAATTATAAATATTTAATTTCTGATTATAAATATTGGACATACTGTTAAATTTTCAAGAGATTGTCTACAATGGTTCAAATGGTTCATATATTAAAATTGACGTCACATATGGGGACACCCTTTAATTTTTAAGTTTTTTTCTGTTATTGGCAGATATAGTGATATGCAGTTTTTTAAAATTTTAAAAGGGTGCCCTTTACGGTTCATAATACACGTAAAAAACACGTATGTTTTATGGGGACACCCTTTAATTTTCAAAATTATGAACTTCTTTTAAAATGGGACCAATCTGTAAGCATTTCCTTTCTAATAAAGAAAAACTTTTTAAAATCGGTTGAGAAATGACTGAGTTCACAAACATAAAAAAAGCAACATTCAGACGAATTGATAACCTCCTTCTTTTTTTGAAGACGGTTAAAAAAGATGGTATCAGCTTAACATTTTTTATATCTTAAATACATGTTCTCAATTTCAGATATACTACTACGAGTAGTATTTTCTAATTGATATGTTCCAGAAATTTTTTTGTTGCACATAAAACGGCTATTTTCTGCACAAGCAGTTGCGCAACCACTGTTCTTTTGTTTTTCGTGTGGGATTAGAGAGTGAAGTATATTGTAACGCTTTTAGTTTACGTTCGGTTCTTTTAATTAATTTTGCCTTCAAAATTAAAAGTACATCTCTTATTTAAACCTGTTTAACATAGCTACGGGCTTCTAAAATTTAGCATTTCCCCATTAGATCATAAAATGGCAATTGACGCAATTGTAGTTGATTTGACGGTTCAAATATATTGATGACATATTTTTCCAACAAGACGAAATCAATTGAATTAATATCAACAGTATTAGTTTTAATGACAATTTTACAAAGAAATAAAATGGTCATTCAAACTAATGTACATATCGCACCCACAACTCAAAATTTTCCAAAACTGACTTTTTTCCATAAATTAATTCAGAGTACATATATCTAACTACTGCAAAAATTTCTGTCACATCACTATTTTCTTTAACTGGAAAAATACAGTTATGTCTATTTTTATGTTAAGTGAGTTGCTTCTGCACATAAACAGGTTTTTGACTCTGCTGAAAATTTTAGTATTTTCAATTGTTACCCTTTTGTATTTAGGGTGCGATATGTACATTTTACTATTCAACGGGGTGCTGGCACTTCCACGTATCTTTAAATATAAATAACACCTCTTAATTGCGTTAGTTTAAATATGTATATGTGAATATCCATACCAATAATACTTACACATATGTAATCATTTTCATACAGTAGACTCTGCCTATAGCGACAAAATGTAATTCTTATGCCATAAAAGTATATTAGTGTTTGTTAAATATTTCTTTTTATTGCATATAACATGAAAAACTTTGGATTAAAACAAAATATATTATAACTGAAAATCTTTTGGACGCCAATATTTCTTAATTATTCTTATATAATAACATACATACATATGTATGTATATAATTAATTAGATAATACTTTAAGAAAAAGGGAATAGACATAAAAAGAAAAAGTAATTTGACCCAGAAAGATTTTTAGTTTTATTATTGTTTGTTGATTATTTCAACTGTAATGTGTATCCTGCTGTTAAGTTCTATTATTATAATATGTCAGTGAACCCATGTGAAAAAAACATTGGCATAGAAAGGACCTATATTATCTATAGAGAATAATCGGGGTATTCCCATTGTCGTTTTAATTTTAATAGTCGTTTCTATGTCGTTGTCGTTTTTATCGTCGTTTCGTTTCTTAATTTATTTTCTTAAAATATATTGAAACGATCAAGAAACGTTAGCGAAAACAAAAAGAAATATTAATAAAGTGTGGTAGCACTGCAATGTTTTGTGTTATTATTTATGACATTTTTGTAGTCGTTTGAATTTCATTTTTAACCGACTTCAAAAAAAGAAGGAGGTTATCAATTCGTCTGAATGTTGCTTTTTTATGTTTGTGCCCGCAGAAATCAGTCATTTCTGAACCGATTTTAAAAATTGTTTCTTTATTAGAAAGTAAATGCTTACAGATTGGTCCCATTTTAAAAGAAGTTTAGAATTTTCAAAATTATAGGGTGTCCCCATACAACATACGTGTTTTTTACATGTATTATCAACCGTAAGCGGCACCCTTTTAAAATTTAAAAAAAAACTGCTTATTACTATAGCTGCCAATAACAGAAATTAAAAAAAATAAACTTAAAAATTAAAGGGTGTCGCCATATGTGACGTCAATTTTAATATATGAACCATTTGAACCATTGTAGACAATCACTTGAAAATTGGACAGAATGTTCAATATTTATAATCAGAAATTAAATATTTATAATTAGAAGTTAAAGGATGTCCCAATAGTTGATGTAATTTGATGTATATTGCAAAACTTTTGAACAGTAACAGAGAGACGGTTGAAATTTACAAAGAACCTGTATATCTAAGTCCTTTATAACATCAAGTATATAATTTAAATTTGGAAACTAAAGGATGTCCCCATAATTGATATAACTGTACCTATCTAGACCTATCTTTTGAACCGTTATAGACAAACACTTGAAAATTAGACAGAATCTCCACTACTATGTCCCGTATAATAACATTTATAAATATTAAAAATTTTAAAGGGTGTCTCAATAGTTGATGTAAATTAATGCATATGGCCAAACTTTTGAACCGTTTTAGACAGACATATGAAAGATACAAAGAATCTGTCCTATAAAATAAGTGTTTAATTTAAAATTGTGTATTAAAGGGTGTCCCCTAGGTGATATTGTTTAACCTATATTGCCATATATTTGGAACCGTTACTTTTTATTGCTGTGTCAGTAATAATAAGTGTAAAAAAATAAAGGGTGTCCTCATATCTGACTTAATTTGTCGTATATGGCTTTATCTGCTAAACCGTTATGGATAGACATTTGAATGTACAGAACGTACATAAATTACTATGTCCATTAGAGCAAGAAGTATTAAATTATTTGATTTGAGTACTATTTCTTATAGATTACTTCCCTTTAAATTTTTAGTTTAGAATTGATGCACATATATTTGTTTTGTAAGAATTATCTACAATGATGACGACAGAGAACGAATTTTTGATTGTCGTTTCTATCTTCGTTTCAAAATAGAGTATATATTTACGACGAATGTCTTTAACGCCAACGGTGATGCCAAATTGTCGTTTTTATTTCGTTTTCAAACTACAACACCAACGGGAATAGGGCCGATTATTTTCCAATAAAAATGGTTTTGCCCCCTAAAATATATCTCCTTCTACGCTAGTAGAAGAAAGTGAATTTAATAAAGAAGCAAAAATTGCTGTAATTTTGTAGAACAGACATTTTTTTACAATCTATTTGAAGTGAGATTTTGCCCATTTGTTTTTATTTCGAATTTAAGGAAATTAGATTAAAAAATTTAATCTTGAAGGCTTTAAGAAAGTTTAAAAACCTAAACTTGCAAAAAATCTAATGTACAGTGGAAGCGATTACAAAATAGACGGTGATAAATTGTTAAAAGTATAGATTCTGTTTCTCTGAGCTTTAAATAGATGATGCTTACAACTAAACACTACCCTAAGTAGATTATATACAAGAGTGCTGATGACGGACGTGGCAGTCTAGAAAATTTGCATTCCGCTCCTGCTGGTGTCTAAAAATTAAATTTTCCTATTTTTTCTTTAATTTTATCACCTAATTTGTAATTTAATTAATTCTTTCTTAGAGAGAATAAAAACGAACTTAAGCTTGATTATAAATTTCATTGTATATTAATTATAAGATGTTATTTGGGTTGCTCGCATAGCACGAAAAATGTTTCTTTTTATTTTCAATGCCATTTTAAGTCTTTGAATACTCTACTCCAGATTGGAAGGTTTCAAGGGATGTTAAGCTGAACCCCATTTTAAGCGACAAAGCATGTATCCAATACGATCGAACAAACTCACAGGGTAGTCAATGTTGTTAAGAAGACCTTTGAAGAAAATAAAAATACTGCTCTGGGCTTTTTATCGACGTTTCCCAAGCATTCGATAAGGTATGGCACGCTGGCCTAATATATAAGTTAAAACTGAATTTGCCCGTAAACTTACATAACTTATTATATAGTTATTTAACCGATCGAAAAGTCATTGTAAAAGAAGGAAAATGTTGAGCTCAACTGAACCTGAATATTGAGTCCCATTATATACTTGTTGTATACTTCAGACATGCCAACTAGTAACACAGTCCACACATTGACATTTGCTGACAACACAGCTTTTTAAAGCACATCTTGACTGGCGCCTTACTTGGAAACGCAACATAGAATCAAGGTTAAAACAAATAAAGTTAAAAGCTGTCCATCAAAACTGACTTATGGGCAGAAATTCTACTCGATTATAAAATCAATTTGGTGTTATGGCATTCAATTATGGGACACTGCCTCAGCTAGCAATGTAGAAAAAAATCCAAAGTCGCCAAAATAAGATTCTACGGATGATCACAGTTGCTCCCTGAAATATAAATAACTTGAACATATCCCGCTTTTTTCCCACTTTCTCTTGGAAATAAGCTATTTTTGCGAAGGGTACCTTCTCACAAAATTTTGTTAAAACCCATTCAATATGTTTCGCATTACGTAAAAATACGTGATGCAAAAATAGACAGAAGGACAGGAAATGAGTTACTGCTTTATTAAATGTATATCCATAAAAATATCTGTTTCTCTGAGGTATGGTGAAGTTGAGTGTAGGTCACTCCAGATTTTTTTTTTCGTTAATACTACCGACGAAATTTGGTTCAGTGTATAAGCTTGCAATCTCGGCTTAAGCTTGTGTATTTGCACTGCTTTAAACTTCATTTGTGTATTTTGATTTAATTGGACTTTTCCAGGTTAAGCGTATGTATATGGAGATGTATGCCGAGATATTTGACCTCTAAGTGTTGAGGTATATTTGGATATTTATTCGAATAGGAGGGCATGAGTGTGAATGATATGTAACTACATTTTTGTTCATTAGTTTTTCTTCTCCAGTTTTTAACCACAATTCCAAATAATTGTAGTTATTGGGATGCTGCTTGGGGGCTTTCAAGAATGCTCAGAAAAGCAGCAAATGTTGATGTGTGGAAATATAAAATCTGGGAACTAGTGATACTCGTACAATTATTGTTAAATGCGTACATTACTTTATGCATTATAAGAAATAAATGCCACAATTCGTTCTCGAAACAAAATATTATTCAAGCTATGTATTACCTACTCGATTCCTCTTGATTACCTTTTTCCGGTGGGACAACAGTATTGAAGGGATGTGATTCATATTCACTGTATAATATTTTACCAGTGAAGAGATGAACAGCATGTTTGATTAGGGAAAGGAATTTCGAATTTTCTTGCTCTAATGTAGAACAGTGATGACAATTTGCTAATTTCCTATTCTTTGCGTTACAACAACAATATTCAAATTGCTAGCTACTTTTGGTTCAAATAGTGCTGGCAATTTCCGCTACTTTTAATTACTCGATACTACTCAATACATATCAATTGGATACTCAATAGTACTCAATACATTTGTTTACATAATAGAAAGTAACTGTTAATCATAGTTTTAATGAAGTTGCTAAATTTGTTATTTATTTTTTTTCTAAAACTATATTGAGTACTCAAAAAAAAAAAAAAATATGAAATACTCAGTACTCGATACCCACTACTCAATACTTTGCCAGCACCAGGTTCAAACACAAGCGTATAATATGATGGTGCATGTTTAAGTTCTACTATTGTAGATTTACGATTTTCTGATCTTTTGATTACTTGCATGTTTTGCGCACCCAAAGGATAAAAACGTAACCCTATTGTTTTCGCTACAATATCTGTCCGTCTGTAAGCACCTTTAATCTCTGGAACCGTAATAGGTAGACTCTCGAAATTTTCACAGATGATGTATAGCTGCACTAAAACTTATAGGGTGTTTCGATAGATAGGTGTTATTCACTAATATGTGCATATTTCTTAAACTGTAGGAGGGATAAAGAACTATAAAAAAATAAAATGAAAAATTAAAGGGTATTCCGATAGTAGTGTGATTTGCATGTATAATGCCTAAGTTTTGAACCATAATAGGTATATGCCTGAAATTTTCACAGAAGGTGTATAACTGTGGCCGCTATAGTAGCAAATACTAAAACTTATAGGGTGTTCCGATAGAGAGATTTTATTCACGAATGTGTGCTTATTTCTTGAACTGTAGGAAGAATACACTAAAAATATGCAAGCAGTAATTAAAACTTAGTTCGTTATATAAACAAGTCTAAAATATAAAACTAAAAATTAAAGAGTATTCCGATAGTGGTGTGATTTGTACGTATGTATAACACCTAAGTTTTGAACCATAATAGGTAGACGGTTGAAATTTTTACAGAATGTGTATAACTGCCACTGTAGCAACAAATACTAAAAATTGTAGGGTGTTTCGAAAGTGGCGTGTTATTTACCTTTATATCTTTATTACTTTAATTATAGGAGGCAACCACTTAAAATTTGCAGACAGTAATTTTAACTATGTTCGCGTTGTAAGCAAGTATATAATATTAAACCTAATAATTAAAGGTTTTTCCGATAGTGACGTGATTTGCATATATATGGTCTTAGTTTTGAACGATAACAGGGAGACTCTTGAAGTTTTTACAGGAGGTATATTACTATGGCCACTATAACAATAGTAAAAATTAAAGGGTATGCCGGCAGTTACGTGATTTGCATAAATATTGACTAATTTTTTAACGATAATAGATAGACTCTTGAAATTGTATTACTATGACACCTACAAAAACAATAAAAATTTAAAGGGTTTTCCGACAGTGACGTGTTTTGTATGTATAACGACATATTTTTTGTACCGTAATATGTAGACTCTTCCAATTTGTATAGAAGATTTCTTACATGTTTACAGAAGATGTTGTACTTCAGCCGCTGTAGCAAATACTAATATCTAATGGGTGTTCCATCAGTGACATGTTTTTCACGTATATTACCCTATTTTTTAAACCACAATAGGTAGGCGCCTGATTTTTTTTATAGAAAGTGTATTATCATGGCCGCTATAACAACAATTACTAAAATTTAAATTGTGTTGCAACAGTGATGCAACTTTCGCGATTATGACTTTAATTATAAAATTAAAGGGTGACTCATAAGACATGAAAAAATTAACAACTTGAGTTTTTAAAGTTGTACTAAACATAGTATGGAACCCTACGAGTGTGAGTCTAACTCGCACTTGACTGATTTATTTGAACTTTGGTAATGGCATTCTCATACACGTGTAACAAGACGCTTATTTATTACTAATGTTTATACCAATTATTCTTTATTGTATTTTTTTTTTATTTTCAAAAATAATGACAATTGTAATAACAAAATATTTTTATTTTTTATTTTAGTCCGGCGGCAATGAAGATCCCAATGAAGTTCTCTTGGACTCGGAAATGGAAAAAGTTTTCGCTGGTCCAAGTTCTTTAAAGGAAAAATTTGATGTGACTACATTTCAAGATACATCACATCCAATAGGATCTTATAAAAATAAAAATGGTAGGTAAAAATAAAGATGAGTCGCTCTACAACAATATTTAAAAAAAAAAATCCGTTTTCAATTCAAAACAATTGGGATAACTTATCAAAGATTCTAAAAGTTTTAGAAACATCAAATGTAATTGACAACGAAATATCTTCCAATTCTCCAATTCTCTCTTTTTTAAAAAATGCGATCAAAATAAAGTAGAAAATTTATATAATTAATATGACTATCAAGTTCTTACTAACATCAACAAACAAATGTATTTTCTTCTCTTGGCTGCAATTCGAAAACACAAGTTAATTTCAACAGAAATACGTGCGTTTTGCGTCTTGGTTAAGGATGACCATACTGTTGCATCCATACTGTTTTTTTGAGGATGATATCTAGTCTATATAAATTTATTTTATTTGGGTTTTTTAGTATTTTAAATAATCTACACTTACAAAAAAGGAATTGAATGTCCTTTGAGCTAATAAACGCTGAAATTTTGATTTAAGTTGTTTACACTAAAGTGAAAGAATTTCTAGATTCTGTAAATAAAAATTCAAAGTATATGTATGTGGCAACAAAAATAGATATGTATTATTTTGTTTGTGATTGAAATTAATATACTTATATGTACATCTCGCACTTGTTTCTCTAAAGAGAGTAAGTCAATTCGAAATTTTTAAATTTTCACTTTTTGCAAGAAAGTAGTGTACAGTGGTCATATCTAATCACGGTACACTTTTTACATCATTTTGTTTGTTCTTTCGCAAAAAATACACTTTTATCACTTTTCTTGATATGAAAGTATATATTAAAAAAAGTTGTTTGCCCTTTTTTGTTTAACTCTAAAATTGGTTGGAGGAATAATAATATTCACAAATTGAGAATTCCCAAATTCAGCTTCGAATAAAATTTGTTAGGTTATACACGATAACCAATACGATTGCACGTGGTGATTAAAGCAAACACCAATAACAGTACCGCAGTACAACTATTCGAAGAAACCAATCAGCCAGTGCGAGAGTAAGCCGCAAACCACTCGAAGGCTCAGCAACAAGGACGGCCTGATTGACTTTAAAAGATAACGACATTGAAGCGCGAACGATGTTCCCCAACTAGGGTTTGGGATTTCCCGGACTTTTTCACTTCTTGGGAAACGGGGAAAAAAATATTCGCATTCCGGGGATTCCCGGGAAAACAGATCTTAAAGAAAATAACTATATTTACCGAAATAGTATTTAAAAATTAACAGTTTAAAAATCTTAAAAACAGTTCAGGTGTCAAAAATAGCAAAGTATGACAAATATTTATAAATACTAAAAAAGTATTTCAATAACTATTTTGTTACAAAATCTGATCTTCGAACTGTTAGTACGTTTAACAAATCACTCTACATTATATTAATTGCTTTTGTTGTGAAAATCTCTCTATAAAAATTGGTTCCATTTCGTTAACAGCACAACTGCTAGTTGACGGTTCTACAGATTCGAGTGGCTTGCTTGAATAATCTGTTGAACAATTGTGCTGAATAAAGTTTTATGACATTTTTTTTGGCACATTAGCAGTTTCACCACTTTCTAAATACTTAAATATCGCAAACTTTTTATCATCCCTTCGTTCCTTTATTTTTCTTTTCAACTATCGTTTTTGAAAGAGTCGAATTATTAGCCAAAAGCTGGTCGTATAGGGTCTGAATAATAACATTTGCTATTAACAAATTTGTGGCCCTGCGGCTCAAGGCCTCTACTGCAACTTTAATGGAATTTAAACCGGCCACTAAATTTTCTAAAATCTGAACATATTCTTTAATCCACAACTCTGCGCAATTGAAATCAGATTTTTTTAAATTGCTTTCTTTGATTTAAAAAACGATTGAATACTAATTGATAAGTATAGTTGAAGCAACTATACTTATCTTGTTTTTACATCATGAATTAAATGCGACTCTGCCATAGAGGCTGTTTTTAGAGGACTTTTTTGAAATAGTTTTACAATTTGTCTTGCACGATCTATAACATATTTGTAAGTTTCTAAAAAAATTACAATTTTAATAATGCTAGTTTTTTATTCAGCACAATAGTGATGAAATATTTATGTGATAAGAACAGAAATGCTTATTTAAAAACAAGAACCACTGAATTTTATTTAAAGTGCTCATGATTTTAAATTTTCTGTTTCCCGAGAAATTAGCAAAAATTTTCCCGGGAAATTGTTTATAACTTTTCCCGGAAATTCCCGTTTCCCCAACCCTATCCCCAACCCACAGCTACTTACGACTAGTTTTTTGCTTTACTGCAAATTTTTTAATTTTTAATTGACTCTCTTTAGAGCAACAAGTGCGATATTTAATATGACGTACGACTTAATTTAATTTGTTACGTAATTGGAATAAAAATTTTGCTTTTTTGAACTAAAAGTACATTTTTAAATTGTCCAGTTATATTTTCAATATCCAGATGAAATTTTCCATTGTCCAGTTAGTTGACTTTTGGTATCTGGGAACCCTAGTCTAATGATAGGAATGAAAGGAACTCAGCAATCGTATATTGAAACCCAAAATGTTTGAGATATTGGTGGTATTGGTATATTACGCATCCAAACATAAGAAATTTAGCTTTGGCAATTACATATATCCTAAACAATTTATATAGTTGGATATTTTTGTTTAAACATTTTATTTTACATAGCAATCCTGACGTTATAAAGTATATTTGAGATATTATATATTGTATCTTCAATGTGTATGAACTGTATATGAACAAAGTATAATGTTAAACAATTTTATTTCCTACTTCTTTATTTAAAGGATTTTTATTTTATTAATTACAATGACCACTATTTTTGGTTATTTTATAGATATTTTTTATATTTTTTTATATTAAAAATTCGGTTTTACGTATTATCAAGGTATATTTATTTTACTAGGTAGTGGCGTCCCTACAACAAATACAACAATACAAGAACAACATGGCATTTTGTTGTTGCTTTGTAGTTCGAAATGGCATAGAAGAAAATTGAGAAGGCGTGTATGTGTTTTATTGCCTTCTCATTTCTACACTATAAAATTTCTGAACACATAACAACTTTTGACATGTTGAACTACTAAATCAGCTGGGCGGACGACACTACCTAGTAAGATAAATATACCTTGCGTATTATGTTACAAAATATTTTCTGCCTTTTGCATTTTTCTTTATAATTTAGTAAAATATTTTGACAAAGTCGGGCAAAGAAAGGTTGCTTTGTTTTTTTTTTTAATTCGCTTTGCATATACCTGTATAGATCAAGGCACATTGATCAGGTAACCTCACTACGTAGGGGAAATATTAAGGCGAAAATTTTTTAATTTTTTTTTATATGAAGTTTGATAGTTCAATTTCCATCTAAGGGGAAAAATTGTAAGTTTAAGTGTGAAAATCCATATAAAAAAATTGATTATTTAGGCTACCTGATTAATATGTCTTGTGTATAGATCATGATATAATAATACAAGGTAATTCCATTTCCATTCCATTTCAATAGTGAAACTTATGAGGAATAAATCTTGTTATAGAATATGATTTCCTTAAACTTTTATAGGTAAACTTTTGTATTGAGAAAAAATTATATTACAACCTTATTTAAGTTGCATGCTAATTGACCCTATGAGAAATCACCACAAAATAAAAAATCGCCAAATGAATAATTAAAGTAAAAAATAAAAAATTGGAAAAAATGGAAATTTGGCCTAAAAAATATATAAAAAAGTCACATTAAGGGCATTGACTTTTTTATAGTTTTTTAATTCTAATAAATCTTTAGTGTTAACAATTCTGTAGTTTAAGGTAAACAATGTAACTACTTAGCTAGTTTTTAGGACTTAAACCGTTGTTTTTACACTCTTATTGATGCATTTCCTGAGAATCACTCATATTCCATTTGGCGTCGTCCACACAATATGATGACGTTTCACTTAATTAAGTGGGTATTCCCTTTGTCGACATCAACATTTAACGATGACTTTTTAATTTTATTTGGTATTTGTAAGAATATGTGACGTTAAAATTTTGTTGTATCGACTACGATTTCATCACCTTAGTTTTTAAAATTCAAAATGGAAAAGATTTAAATAACAAGTTTGACCCAATTCGGAAAATTAGTTGAAGAGATGGAAAATTTCGACGTGATAGAAAAAACTTAAATCCGATTCTTATTAAGCACTTTAAATAATTCCACAATATTAAATTTTTTTAAAAGAATATTTCTATACGGAACAGTATTTTCGATAAGCCGTCGACATCGTCATAAGAGCTTTAGGGAATATCTACAAATTGATAATCAAATTAATGTTGACGTCAATATAAAATGATGTCGGCTCGTCAAAGTGGTGACGATAGTTCATGGTGATAGTTCATTAAAACATTTTGGATAATTGACCATTTGAAAAATTTTCAAAAACGACAAAAGGCACTCAATATTTTGGGGTTACATTTCATATAAAATATTACTAAAATTCTGTGTGCGGATTTCTTGGGTTATTTTTCGTTTTTGCTTTTTTGCATGCAGCCCCCTTATGCACAATAAAATTAACCAAACTTTTTTATTTTAAGTTCCTATAATTGTGCAACTTTCAATTTTTCTTGATACTACTGACAGATTATTTTTCCATCTAAGTTATAAAAAAATTATTTCTTTAATGAACATACTACGGGTGCCTTGGGTAATTTGTACTTAATAAGAAAGCGGAAACTTAGACACTTTTATCAGATATAGGGAAATTAAAAAATCTTATTTGTGAATTCCTGCCAAACTGTATGACTGCCGTATGGAAAAGGACAAATAACTTTTTTCATTTTAAATTTAAACAATTTTTGTTTGTTTACTTAGACACAAACTTAAAGATTGTTTCTTTTTTTAATTTTTAAAATTTCAAATAAAGGGAAAACACATAAAATGGAATTTCACAAAGTAAGTGATATGGTAGCACAAATTTAAATAATTCCCGCAAATGTCAGAACGTTAATATGGCGATAAAAAGAGAGAATGGAATTACCTGCTATTATTCTATTATTATATCATAATATAGATTCGCCTTGATCTCAACTAAGCTCTTAAAAAATATCAAATTTTATGGTCATTAACTGTATTCTTTTTCAATTCTAGTACATCGTCAAAAAAATCTTAGTAGCGACTTAAATATAGAAGAAGATTTAGAATATGAACACAATAATGATTCATCCAATGCACAAAATTATGATGACATACCAGAAGATTTTCCGTTAGTTTCTGAACGTGCTGGGCATGGTGATCATTCGGTAAGTATTTAGTAATAGTTACGGCTTCCGGTATAACTATTGCATACATACATATATATGTATGTCCTTTATTTACTTATGTATTTATATGAATTTAATAAAAAAAAAATAATATATAAAAGTTCACGAGGAACGTAGGGCGTTAACTATTATATAGTTCCTAACTATTGTATTTCAATATTATTGTATAATATGTGTTTATAGGATAATTCGGCTGATGAAAAACACGTACAATTTGTTAAGAAGAAGGCAACTGTTGTAACACCCCCTAGTTTAAGCTATGATGATCAACCCAACGACAATATACACGAACGTAAAAGAAGAAAAAGGTAAGAAATAAACTAAACGTCAGCAAAGCAATTTATATGAATGGTATTATGACAGTTGTTTAATTTTGTTTATTGTTTTTTTTTATTTATTTTTTTTAATTTTACTTTTGCTTTCTGTACATAAATTCAGCCGCCATCAGTATTATAGACAACGTAAATTTTCCCATCAAGACAGCGTGGAAGCCAAAAAAGTTACTGAAGAAAACGGCGATGCCGGCGGCAATCGTAAAATATCAGCACCGGAAGATGCCACTTTGGAGGTAAATATTGTTATAATTTCGTTTACACACATACATACACCTGTATGAATATATATGTACATACATACATATGTATGTTTGGTAAAAAATTGTTTGTTTTTTTTCTTATTGTTTATTTCTTGCATTATTATTCGCTTATTATTTATAAATATTTGTTTTTTATGTTTTTCCCCTTATTAAATAATTAAAACAATAACTAACAGGCATTTCCGAAGGCCTCCAAGGTTAATACTGTTTGATAAACTTTTGCAAATGATAGTTCAAGTCATTAATATTTTTCCTTTTATTTTATTGTTTAGGAAGCGGATCTTAATGAATTAAGATCACATCGTTCAGATGATCCCAGAGCGTTGAGAAGGCATAAAATACATCACTCATCGATTAAATTAAGAGATTTGCCGCAAATAAGTATCGCTGGTCTACAACAGGCAAAAAAGATTTTTGATCACAGTCCACATGAGGTTAGTTTTTATATACATATTAACATAACTACATTTACATACTCTACTGAACTAAATACCCATCGCATGATTTAAGCAATGAGTAAAACCTTAAAAATTATATAAATATGACAAACATCGATAATCGATCTGTTTAGCGACAATATTCAAATATATACACTCATTACCATAGTTTTTTTTAATTTTTAAATTTTTACAACTATGTCCCGTGAAGGTACTATCAATAGGCTTTTTTTACTTTACAATTCGTAGTATAGGTAAAGTATAGTAATCGTAATAAAATTGTAATTTCAACGAAGGGTATACGATTTGGAGTCTCCTGAATCCCTTTCACCAATTTACGCGACGATGGCTGCGTGTGTATGCTACTATTTTTGTACAGGCTGTACAGCTCATACCGTTTGACATATCAAATTAAAATTCAGTATGTACCTTCGGTATATGGATATTAAAAGCTGTATAGTTTTTAGGCATAATCGGGAGGGGGAAGAGGGTAGTTTGGTTGACACCCCAAACCGATAATTATTATTTTTGTTGATTCGAATATACTTTGAACCTTTATTCTTTATGTAATATAACCATTAAAAACAAAAATGGTTCCATGAGGTATGTAGGTCATTTTTATTCAGATTTTTATTCAGTATCAACGTAACAACACAGCTTTTTGAAGCTGCAACTTTTAATGCGTTTGATAAGGAGCATCCCAACCAAAAGAAACTGTTGGAATATGAATTACATTGAAGGCTTTACTTGCTTGAACAATATACAAGTCAAACTTATTAAGAGCTTGCAGGATGAGTATCTAAGCTGAGGTTTTGACGCTAAGCACCATGAACTTTCCAGGGGTGGCACTATGTAGCCTCAAAGTTGAAAACCTCGCACTTTCAAACGAGTTACTCGCATTTAAAATTAAAATTTTTGAAATTTTTGTTACCCACGGCCAGTTTTTTCAAAATACACAATTTCCAAAAAAAAATAAATATTTAATTTTTTTCTCATAAAAAAAAAAAATATTATAGAAAAAATTTCAAACTGATGTCTTTTCTCAATTCAAAACTAGAAGATTTTCAATTTAAAAATTCCAAAATTATTGTGTATTTTAGTAAGAGTTACTTGGGCAAAGTTTCAGGACTTTAGTTATTATATCCACGCTCACTACTCTAATCCAGTCTGTGTATTGCTAGACTATTTATACAAATAACGCGATTACTGTGTTGAGTTTTCTGGTTTCTAAACGATTACAATTTTTGATTTTGTATGGGAAGTTCCCCGCCTACTATTCCTATTCAAAATGGTTTTTTCTGCACTATGCGTATTGATATTGGGGTTACTTATACAAAATTTCAAGACTCTGCCTATTTTAGTTCTCTAGGTAATAATTTTTGGCTTTGTATGGAAGGTACCACGTCCAATCCCATCCAGCCATTTTTTTCTATATTATGCATATTAAAAAGGAAGTTATTTGCAAAAATTTTTAAGGTTTTACCTGTAACAGTTTCCAAGTAACACGATAATATATATATGTATATACTTTGTACGGGATGTGCCACGCCCACTTAAAATATGAAACAAATAATTACATACCCTATTTTAGTATCCTCATATCTGGTAACAAACAGTGAAAACTTTGCAAAGATCGGTCTACTGGTGTAGCAGCTATAGTTTAAAAAAAAAAAGCAATCACGTTTTGTGTTTTATTTACATACATACATACATACATACATACATACATACATACATACATACATACATACATACATACATACATACATACATACATACATACATACATACATACATACATACATACATACATACATACATACATACATACATACATACATACATACATACATGCATATATATACGTAAAAGAAAAAAAAATTAAAATTATTTTACAATGTTACAGATCTTTGTACAACTTGATGAACTTATCGGTTCCGGAGAGGATCGAGAATGGAAAGAAACCGCCCGCTGGATCAAGTATGAAGAAGACGTTCAAGAAGGTTCAGATCGTTGGGGCAAACCTCATGTTGCATCATTATCCTTTCATTCTTTGCTTAATTTACGCCGATGTTTGGAAACCGGTGTGGTATTGTTGGATTTAAATGAAAAGGATTTACCGGCTGTTGCTTATCGTGTTGTGGAGCAGGTAATTGAAAGCAAAAATAAAATACAATAGAATCTTTCACCACAATTCATAACTGTGTTTATTTATTTCGAATTCTAAAGATGGTCGTTGAAGATTTAATTAATACGGATGATAAACCTGCTGTATTGCGTTCTTTACTGCTGCGCCATCGCCATGTGAACGAACATCAAAGTGGTTTTCCCTTCACAAAACGTAAATACAACAGTTACACTAGTCTACAGGTATGTTTGTCAGTTCGTCGTTTAATTTTAATTACAAATGCATACATATATTACATGCAGTACATGTTCTTTCATAAATTCATTTGAAATTTATTGTAAAATTTTATTTTCATTATCTAATTTAATTTTTATATTCACTCGTACTACATTAGTATTGATGTATGATGATGAAAAGTAATGAGGATGTTTCTACATACATACTAACATATGTATGTGGTAATCTACATTTGAATATTTATTTTATTAATTTTCTTTATTTTCATTCTTTACTTTCATTGCTTAAAGCTATCTATCATTAATCATTGTGTTATTTTCATATTTATCCTTTTTGTCTTTCTCAACGTTATTGGTATCAACTCGTAAATATCAATATATTGAATTGGCTTTTAAATTAATTGTTTTTTTTTGTAATAACTCTAAATATGCAGTTTTATTTTTTTTTAAATTTTAATAATTTATAGTTGCTACAAACACACTTTCACTGTGTATTCAATTATTTTAGTGGAACACAGCGATATTTTTCCGATAAAATCAAAATTTCAAAAGTTTTTAGACATTTTAAAAGGAAACATTACGTTTTTACTTCATCTTGTAATTTGTCAAATAGTTCCTGTTGCTGATCATGTTTCAGTTTGGTGAAAAAGAAATGCGTAAAATTTTAAAATTAATACAATAAGTAATAACATGTTTTAAAACAAATCGAATATTTTATTAAGTTTAGTCTCATTTGGGAAGGATTATGTAATATATTGATTAGGTAACTACTATTGTACTCAGATTTCAATGTCGCATTTTTAATTTAAGTAATCTATTTCTGTAAGAATATGCCCAAAGGTCATCCAAATTAAATTTGTAAAAATTCCCTTTTTTATTCAAATGGAAATTATTGAGGATGGTAGCAATAGTTCTCTTCAAGTGGCAGTAATGTCATGTCATTATGTGAATTCGCTACCATTTATATCGAAAAAATAAAGTTTAAGTAAATAAAAATAGAGATTAAGTACAAAAAAATTGATAACTTACATTACCATTTCCCAATACCATGCACAGTTGTACTTGTATTACAGCACACAGTGGCACAGACCGTCCGCACTCAAAATAAAATTTGCTTTGTCTCTGTGAAACTTCATTAGAATATCTTCAGTATTTCATGAGCTACCGAATTATACGAAAAGTTTTTACACCACAGTGCGGCATTTGGATTTGCTGCTCGCAAAACATTGCCGCTTTCTTCTTCTCCATATTGACGATTACTTCTTCTTTAATTTTACCTGTCAAGACATTCAGAGTTTGTGGATTGTTGTGGTAAATGCGAGCTTCTAAAAGATCCCAAAGGATTTTTAAAAAGGAAGTTGGCGCCGCACTGTGGAACATACTTTTGAAGATTTTAGGCAATATGCCTCTTTTGTCTTTCTGTGTGTAATTTCTACATTAATTTCCGACCTCATAAAGTATATATATTGTGGATCCCTACATATAAATAGAGAAGTTGATTTTGCGATTTCCGTCTGTCCGTCTGAGTTTGGGTTGAAATCAACTTTGCCAAGGCACCCGAAGAGATAAAGAAAATAAAGGGTGATCCATTTCGAGGTACTTTTTTCAATAGCCTTCTTTTGTGAGTCGTCATGTTGTCATGTTATTTTTGTTTAGTATTGTTTGGTATTTCATAATTGAAAGACTTACGCCTGCATCGTTTCGCTCTATGGGCTTTTGAAAAGTTTCAAGAAGATCCGACGTTTTTAAGGCAAATTTGTTTAGCGATGAGGCCCATTTCTGGCTCGATGGGTATGTAAACAATCAAAATTGCCGCATTTGGGACGAAGAGAAACCTGAAGAGATTCAAGAGCTGCCACTTCGTCCAGAAAAAACAACGGTGTGATTTGTGGGCCGGTAGAATCATCGGTCCATATTTCTTTAAAAATGATGCCGTGGCGAACGTAGCCGTCAATGGCGACCGTTAACGTGCCATGATAACCGACTATTTAATGCCTGAAATTGAAGCTCGTGATCTCGGCGACATTTGGTTTTAGCAAGACGGCGCCACTTCCCACACATCGCTTCAATCAATGGATTTATTGAGAGAACATTTCATTTTGGGCCGGTCGATTGGCCACCAAGATCGTGTGGTATCACACCGTTAGACTTTTTCCTGTAGGGATATGTAAACTCTAAAGTTTATGCAGACACACCCGCTTCGATTCAGACGTTGAAGGAAAACATTCGCTAGTTACCAGTCGAAATGCTCGAACGAGTCATTTAAAATTGGACTCAACGGATGGACCATCTGCGACGTAGCAACGTCCAACATTTGATAGACATAATCTTCAAAAAATAAACGCCAAAGAATGTTCTTTCAAATGATAATAAACATTCTCCATTTTTTCTTTAAAAAAGTAGGGAACCTCGAAATGGATCACCCCTTATAAGCACAAACTATGCCAAGCATAGTTTCGAAAATTTCGCTATTGAAACTCAGCAACATCAGACCACTGAATTGGAGGGAGCAGGCAAAATACCACGCCTACCTATATTTGTTTAACATTTTATCAGGTTGTTTTTATTTTTTTTTTTCGGTTGTAATGATTCCGTTTTGCTTTTTATGTTAAATAGATATTAGACCGCGACCAGTAAAAAACAAATTCAAAAAATTTAAAAAAAAAATTTTTCAAAAAAATGTTTTCAAATAATTTAAAAAAAGATTAAAAAAACATGTTCAAAAACATATTTTTACAGAAAAATTTTGGAAACAAATTTTTCAACAAAATTTTTACAAACGATTTTTGAAATATTAAAAAAATAAATATATATTTCTATGAAATTAATAAGTGTAACATGACACATTTTTAATACATATTGAGAATATATATAGAGAAACACGTTTTTTAAATGCGTTTGATTCTTAAATATGTGAGATCTCTGTCTTAAAACCAATTCACCTAGCTGCATAAAATATATAAACAACATCAGGATACCGATTACAAACTGACAAAAATTGGTTCCAATGTGGTGGTTTTAGTGTGGTACCATTAGTAGAGGGTGCACTATGGTTTTTCAAGTTGGGAATATAATCAATGCTTTTTAGAAATGTTTTCTTGAAACTTCGTTGGGCCCTAACGAGGGTAGAGTGTGTATGGCGAAATGTGTGCAGCTACATGAGCCCCATCCCGAAGTAATGACAGAAAGATTACAGGTTGGTGGTTCCAGTGTAGGACCAATAGTTGATAGTGGGCTATTACTACATCCATTTATATAAGTATGTATATACCTAAATTTGTATACATAAATAAAATCACTGTGGTGAAGGGTATATAAAATTCGACACGGCCGAATATAGCACTCTAAATTGTTTTAAATAAGTTTAAAAATTTTTAAACAAACAAAGACTTTATTTTTTACACAAATAGCTTATAAGTTACATTAAATCAAAAAAGTTATAGTCATTTAAAATTTTCTAAGAATTTTGTAATTTTAGCAAATATCGAGAAAGTCCATTTTGGATCACCCTGTTCGCTGTGATATAGTTGAAATAGAGTAGTAATTTGTTACCTCTCAGAGTACACTGTGATAGGTAAAATGTATTTACTTATAAATTAATAATATGGCGTTAAAATCGATAAAACAATTTTTTTGGCCCCCTTCTAAAAATATGTGCCACAGTGCGGGGGTTAAATTTTCACATTTTCAGAGTACAATTAAGTTAACAGTTATAAGTAAGATTCAAGATATAAAAAACATTTTTTAGCATAACTGTTTTTTATAAGATTTTATAACAAAAATTAAAGTCCCACCTACGACACGAAAAACCGTTTATCAAAATTCTAATCCAATCATAAGTTATGGATTTTTGAGCGCCTTCCCGATCGTCCACTGTGCGCCGTCTCTCCAACGAAAGATCACTTAGGGCCGGAAATTACTCAAATAAGTAGCAGCAATTATTCCACGTTTCTTAGGCGTATCGCTCCATTCCTGTTTTCCTGACAATGCTCTAACTGTCTACAAGATAGATTTTATCGCCACGATATTTAACGTCATTTGCAAAAAATGCACATTCACATTATGGCGTTACTTTTGTCGTACCATTTTCATTTTGAATTTTAAAATAACTACTTTTTTTTCGAAGTTTTACAGAATAGAAAATATAATCATGATATATAATTTTTAAATAATTTTTGACACATCTTTTTATTCTTCAAATACCTTTGGTTTTAGAACATTTCATTGGCTCCATACATTTTTTAAAAATATTTTTATATAATTAAAATATTAAATAAACTTTTCTTTTTCATAATTTGTTTTCTCTTTTCTCCAAACAATTCGTTTTTAAATACGATTTAAAACAATCATCTAAAAATAATAAATTAATATTTTTTTTTAAATAAAATCCATTACAATTCGTACTCATTCATGTGTGCATACATAAATATTTGTATATTAATATTTAATATAAAGTTGCTATGGATGGGACACGATCATCACCAACATTTGCAAAATCAGCAACAAAATCGTCTAAATCCAATTGCACGACGCTCTGTTTGTGAAACTCTAAGTGCACCACCAACTGCAATTGTAGTCGAACCAAATGCAAACTGTCGCCGTCATTCCACGTTATCGTATTTGGGTGTAAATGTTTTATTAATTCTTTTGTTTTCTTAAGCTTTGTTTTATATTTTTTATTGAACATTCTTATTTATTTAATTTTTTTTTAGAATAAAATTGATATATTTTTTTTATATCCAAACTCTTTTTCCCTCTCCCAACATTTTAATTTAACCTTCGCACTACCGGGAGGGATCTTCGTTTTTCACCCTATATTGTTGTTTTTTTTATTATTATTAATATTTTGTTTTTTTATTTTTAAGTTTTCTGTTTTATTGTAAACGCAAAATTTTTATTTACATTGTGCAATATCTAAAGAACTCACCAGGGTGGGTTTTGTAGCAATACGTAGATATAGAGCTTTGGTAGTGCGAAGGTTAATTTCGTTTGAAGCATGTCATTTATACAAATATTTAGTTTTTTAAATATGCCGTTTGCTATGGAGCATTTCTGGCAAAACTTGGTGTTCAACAAATGTTTGCTCTGCAGTAAGTAGAGAGTATAAGGGAGCACTATACATAGAATGCATACATGACGGGATTATCCCCCGTTTGAAAGGTTAATTCCGCATAAATTGTATGTTCCGCTTTTGACACTAAAAGTTTGTTTTTAAAAGTTTTCAAATTTCAAACATTTAATGAACAATTTTTATTTTGTTGTTATTTTATAGTTTAAATAATCTTGTTTATAAAAAAATGTTGTTTACTAAATAAAGAATTTAAAACTCTAAAACGTATATATTATATATTGCTTGGCTACGGCTGATGTTGATGGCATCACTATGGATCAGGTACATCATATTTTGCATGATGTACCTGCGGCAATCTCCAGTCAATGTAAGAATATACACATCAACTATGAACTGGGGTATATACGCTGCTTACCCATACAGGATACTCCGTAGATTTAGCTCCTTGCTACTATTTCCAAATTTCAAGGAATGGCAGGGCGGTAGGTAATTTGAGTCAAACGATGAAGTCATTATTGAAACAAATGTCTATTTTAAGGACCTTTAGGAATCTTATTATTTGGAGGGATTAAGAAAGACTCTAGACTAAATGTATCGAATTTAAAGGAGACTATGTTTAGGAATAAAATCCATTTCGCAAAAAAATCCAAAAAGGAACAGAGTTATCATATTTTGCTCGTATATAAAAAATAGCACCTTTGTAGAAGAAATACTAGAAGGAAATTTCCTTTTTTATTTTAAACTACCTGTGCCCGCCACTTTAACAGCGTCCTTGCTATATTTTTTTCTATTTTGCTTTGAAAGCAATCCACACCAAAGACCCTTACGTTTTTAGTGCCGCCTTAAACTAAGCTGCATATCAGGGGCCTAATTACCGCATTCGATATCGAGTAAACTATCGCATCGAAAAACAAGTTCGATTAAGTCGAGTAAGCTAATTATACCATTCGATATGCATCGAATCGTTTTTTTTATCAAATTGTAATAGATTAATAATAAGTTAATAAGTGAACAAGAAAACACGGTTTAAAAACATTTCCTTTCGAATAAAATTTCGATACCTTTTATTCGATATCGTGTGCCATGATACCAAAATCAATAATTACGAGAGATTTACTCGATATCAAATGCGGCGATTAGACCCAAGTTTATATATTTACTTTATATGTATATAAAATATATAAAATATAGTATGCATATCTGGTTAGTTCAGTTCAGTTATGGTTTATGTAAAGGGTGGTTCAATTTTTAAGGCCGATGTTGATTTTTAATAAAACACAAATTATTTAGGAAATTATTGTCATTTCTTTTTATTTTAATAATATTGGTAGGGTCCAATAATGAATGGAACAAAATATCGGCCAAATGGCCGCCTCCGCGGCACACCTCCATCCGATGCTCCAAATTTTCGATGACGCTGAGACATAATTGAGGTTCTATGCCGTTAATGTGCCGAATTATTTTATCCTTTACCTCTTGAATTCTTGCTGGCTCATCGACGTACACCTTTTCTTTCAAATAACCCCAAAGAAAAAAGTCCAACGGTGTCAAATCACATGATCTTGGCGGCCAATTGACATCGCCACGACGTGAGATAACACGGCCGCAAAATATGTCGCGCAAAAGAGCCTTTGTTTCGTTAGCTGTGTGGCAAGTGGCACCGTCCAGTTGAAACCACATATCGTCCACATTCACATATCTTCCAATTTGGGCCATAAAAAGTTCGTTATCATCTCACGATAGCGAACACCATTCACAGTAACTGCCTGGCTGTAAAAAAATACGGCCTGATGATACCGCCAGCCGATAAACCGCACCAAACAGTTACTCTTTGTGGGCGCATTGGTTTTTCAACAATCACTCTTAAATTATCATTCGCCCATATGCGGCAATTCTGCTTATTGACGAATCCACTGAGGTAAAAGTGTGCCTCATCACTGAAAATTGATCATCCCTTGTTGCCATTTGTTGAATAACTTTAACGCGTTCCTCGTATCTT
Source organism: Phasia obesa (assembly GCA_949628195.1). NCBI lineage: Eukaryota > Metazoa > Arthropoda > Insecta > Diptera > Tachinidae > Phasia > Phasia obesa. Next base: position 59,587,500 of record OX451217.1, on the reverse strand, counting down.
TCCATAGTTTAAATTGAGTTAGTCTGAAATTGAGAAATGTCAAATTAAATGCAGAAATAATCTTGATACCAAAATTATTTTCTGCCATATACCAACGTTCCAGCCTAATATACATAGAATGCATAACGTGAGATTATCTCCCCTTTTTAAAAGTTTTGAAATATGCAAACATTTAATGAACAATTTTTATTTTGTTGTTATTTTATAGTTTAAATAATCTTGTTTGTAAAAGAATTTTGGTTACTAAATATAGAATAAGAAACTCTAAAACATTCATATTTTAAACTGTTTGGTTCAATTAAAAGTGTGTGGGCTATGGCTGAGATTGATGTCATCACAACTGTGCAGGTACATCACATTTTACATGATGTACCTGCGGCAATCGCCAGTCAATGTAAGGATGCACACGTGTGAATTCAATTATGAACTGGGGTATAAGCTGCTAACCCATTCAGGATACAGATTTAGCCCCATGTGACTATTTCCTGTTTCCAAATTTCAATCAATGGCAGGGCAGTAGTTAATTTGAGTCAAACGAAGAATTCATCATTGAAACTATGTTAAGAAATAAAATCCATTTTGCAAACAAAAATCCAAAAAAGCTCGGGGTTAACACATTTTTCTCGTATATAAAAAAAATATATTACTGGAAGGAAATTTACTTTTTTATTTTAGATTTTCAGATCTGGTCACGTGAAGTATGTAGGGCATTTTGTGTAGTCTCTAGAGTATTTAAATATTCAGGCTCCGGTTTTAACCAGTTAACAGAGAAAATAATTAATTATTGCATTTTATATTGCACACTTTTTTATAATGCTCATATAGTCCATCAGAGCGATTAATTTGAGGAAGTATGGATTGGTTTCCCAATACTTGTACTCTTAAAGTAATGTAACGCAAGGAATACGCGATCATTAGTATATATGTATGTCTTTACAAATAACGATTACAGTCAATGGTAAGCAGTTTAGAAACATGCTTACTAACTTCTTCGAGATGTGCAATCAAATCACAGAGAGAAACATTTGGCGAACGATTAATTCCAAGAAGGGACCTGTTAAATGACCACCTCATTCATGAGATTTGACGTCATTAGATAACTTTCTCTTTGGTTATGTTAAGTGCCCACATCTAGGAGCGGAATATTCGAATCGTTATTCATTAGTTCATAGAACGGAATATTCGAATCGTTATTAACGAAATCTACCGTGATACTGCGAATCCTCCTTAAAAAAAATTGGAATTAGGAAGGAAATATCTGCTTTCAGTTTTTGTCTATAATGTCGAAATTAATTTTAAGTGGTGTGGCAAATATTAAATCATTAACCAAGCGTTCACATGAGTACATTTCATCATAACTCGAGAACAGACACCATAAGATAAAGAAAAAATTGTCTTTGTCAGTTCAACAGTTTTAGAATTACACGGAAATTAGTGGCGGAAAGAATTTTTATTATGCACAATTAAAAAATGTTTTGCTTTATTAAAGTTTTTAAAATAAGCCATAATTCATCTAAAACGGTGCACAATTCTTGATTTTGACAGAATTAAAGAGACTTAAGCAAATTCATTTTCCCGTATCCTATAATTTATTTGTATCCTATAATGTATTTGTCACATCAATAGTAATGTGATAGTAAATTCTGCAAATTAGTCTACATGAATGGAAATTTTATTAAAGAAAAACCAACATAAATTTCGATTAGCTAACCATAGTACGTACATGGAAGTAGATTTTTGTTGCTGCAAATTATAGTCGTAGATATCCACTTAATGTTAATAAGTATTACTATTTTATATTATTTTATCCAGCTATCTTTGTTGTTAATAAATGTTAAGAAAGTTTTTATCTATTGCTTGGCATGTTAAATGAGTTTCTAATTTTATTTGTAAAACTTATCTGTTTAAAAATGTAAGAATAACCGATGCCTTCATTTTTGCTTAGAATCTATCTGGCGAAGATAAGAAAATTAAAATTATGCCTGCATTGGAAATTGGTGGTAGCAAGAAAAGCAATGAATTAAAAATTGACATGAAAGATGATTTATTTTCGTCATCGCAGGATGACCTTAAGAAACTACAAAATGATACCATACTGAAAAGGATACCACATGGTGCAGAGGCAACAACGGTATTGGTAAGTGTTGATGAAAGTTAAATTTTTCTGAAAAATAGAAAAATTAATTTGAATTTTTGTTATGTGTAAATTCAAGGTGGGCGCTGTTGATTTTCTAGAACAACCTACGATTGCCTTTATACGTCTGGCAGAAGGTGTACCTATGCCTACGCTTACCGAAGTTGCCGTACCAGTACGATTTATGTTCATATTGTTGGGTCCACCCACTTTGGATTTGGATTATCATGAAGTTGGTCGTTCGATAGCCACTCTTATGGCCAATGAATCTTTTCATTCTATTGCATATAGAGCAGATGATCGCAAAGATTTGCTATCAGCCATTAATGAGTTTTTAGATGACTCAATTGTTTTGCCACCCGGTAATTGGGATCGCCATGACTTGTTGCCATTTGAGGAATTGAAAGCTAAAAAAGACTGGATTCGCTTGCGTAAGAATAAGGCTTTGCAAGTAAAGAAGGAGTTGAAAGATAAAGCCAATCTACATAAAGAAGTTTTAAAAGCTTCCATAGAAAAGAAGCAGGAAGCAGAATCTAGTGGTCGTGTCGATGAAAAGAAAAAAAAGAAGAACCCCTTAGAGAAAACTCACAAACTTTGGGGTGGTTTACGCAATGATCTCAAACGTCGTTTGCCTATGTATAAAAGTGACATATTGGATGGTTTTAATACTGAGACCTTGGCAGCGACCGTTTTTATGTACTTTGCTTGCCTTTCAACTGCTATAACGTTTGGTGGTTTGGCTTCGGAGAAGACTCACAATCTTATTGGTATATCGGAAACCTTGCTTAGCTGTTCAATTGTAGGAGTTATTTTTCATAGTTTGGCCGGTCAGCCTCTGGTGATTATCGGCACAACGGGTCCCCTTCTTTTATTCGATGAGGCTTTAAATAATTTCTGCAAAGAGAACAGAATCAGCTTTTTAACCATCAGAGCCTATATTGGCATTTGGCTAGCAATTATATCAATTTCAGTTTCGGCATTTGAGGGCAGTGTCTATGTACGGCTGCTTACACGTTTTACACAAGAAATTTTCTCAGCACTTATTACTTTAATTTATATCTTAGAGACTCTAATGAAACTAGTGTCTGTATACAAGAAACACCCAATTTTAGCTGACTACAATTTACCACCACCCAGCTTAGGCCTTAATGCTACCTTGGACTTTAATAATTCTAGTACTATTGCTAATGCTGGCGAGGTAAAAGCCAATGAAAAATCAACGAATGTAACTGCAGTTAATGTAGATTTCAAAAATAATGTAATAATAAATATGCCAAATACGGCTTTGTTTTGTACTATTCTAACATTGGGTACATTCACCGTGGCCTACTACTTGAAATTATTTCGTAATTCCCACTTTTTAGGCCGCAATGCTAGACGAGCTCTTGGTGACTTCGGAGTGCCCATAGCTATTACAATATTTGTAATGGTTGACTATTTTATACCGGCTGTTTATACAGAAAAATTAAGTGTTCCAGAAGGTTTATCACCCAGTGATCCCACTGCTCGTGGCTGGTTAGTCAGTTTAGGAGCAATTGAGACGTGGATACCTTTTGCTGCCGGCATACCTGCTATTTTAGTGTACATTTTAATATTCATGGAATCACATATTTCGGAACTAATTGTGGATAAAGCAGAACGAGGTCTGAAGAAAGGTTCCGGTCTCCATTTTGATGTTGTTTTGTTGTGCTGTCTCAATACGTTCTGTGGGTTTTTTGGCATGCCTTGGCATTGCGCGGCCACTGTTCGTTCGGTAGCACATGTGTCAGCTCTAACAGTTATGTCGAGGTAAGTTATAAACTACATATTTCAATAAAAACTAATACATAAGTATTTAAACTAATAAATATTTATAATCTTGATTAGCATTACGCGGTGAAGTTCGAATGCAATAACTCGAATGCGCCATCTAAGTGTTTTAGTGTATTTCAGATACAATTGTTTACCTTCATAAACTATTCAAGTATGTATTATATGTATATCGAAGCAGATTAGTTACTATGTGGACCCATTTTCGACCCCCTTTCATCTACAATGATTTCAGACAGCCAATTTGTAATTTGCTAATACCTTACATTTATTAAGAATTTACTCTTGACTGCAGTGAATTCTGACTGTCGAATGGCAGCTGTCGACCTCCCTCTACGCTTTGTATTTTGTAATAGCTAACATTTGTTAAAATAAAGTAATATTCAAATTGAATTGATTTAAATTTTATATACAATTGTGACTGAATTTTTTAATCTTGAGAGAATGTCCTTTCCCCTTTAGCTGTCGACAAAAAATTTAAAAAGATATGGCCTACTAAGAAGAGAAATTGAAGTGGTTCTAATCATGTGGTCGAGAGTTTATGTAAATAAAAATAACCTTAAGCGACATTCTACCACAAATCAATCAAAGCAGGGCCTCCTATCGAAATTACCAAATGATTCAAAAATCTGGAGTGGCCTACACTCAACTTTACCATATCTCATGGAAACAGATATTTTGTTATATATTACATAAAGAATAAGGGGCAAATTCATAAAGTAAAGTTCAAAGTATGGATATTCAAATCGAAAAAATAATTATTTTCGGTTTGGGGTGTCAAGTAAACCACCTTCATTACGAGTATATCCAAAAACTATGCAGCTCTTCATATACCAAAGGCACATACTGAATTTCTTTTTGATATATCAAACATAAAAAAACATATGTACCACACCCACCCAACAGACATCATCGCGAAAGTAGTCCTCGAAACATTAAGATCCGTTAAAATCTCGATTTCGGATTTTTACGTATACTATGTATTGTAAAATAAAAAACTAAAAGAAAAGCTTTCTCTACTTAGATATTTTACTACCATTAGTAATTTTGTAAAATTTTATATTAACGTACGAAAATCTTGTTAACTTTTTTTTATTTTTGCAGAACACATGCTCCTGGCGAATCTCCACGTATAATAGACGTTAAAGAACAACGAATATCTGGCTTTTTTGTTGCATTAATGATTGGACTTTCGGTTACAATGGCGCCCTTGCTGCGTCTCATACCTATGGCTGTGTTGTTTGGTGTATTTCTTTATATGGGTGTTGCATCAATGAGTGGAGTACAGTTCTTTGAAAGGTATGCTAAAAAGATTCCGTTAAATATATTTAAGTGGTAGCTAAGAAAATTTGTTTATTGTAAAATATAATTCTTGCAAAAAAAACCGACTTCAAAAAAGATAGATGGGCACCAATTCTAAACAAAAAATGTAAGAAGTAATCTGTAAGAATTAGATTTAAACCAAATAAAAGATGCGCCAAAAATAGCGGGAAAAAAAGTAAAGAGTATGTGAATGTCAAAAATCTTCCTATAAAAGTTCAAAAGTTGAGCTATTTTCACCAGCATCCGTCTTTTATGGGGACATCATTCAAGCTTCTGTCTGTAACGGTTTCAAAGATAGGCCCACATAGATCAAATAATATCACCTATTGGGACACCCTTTAATTTACAATTTTAAATTAAAGACCTGTTGTTATAGAGGACTTGGCCACAAAAATTCTTTGTAAACTTCAACTGTGTGTCTATAACGGTTCAAAATTTTGGCGATATACATCAAATTGCATGAAATATTGGGACACCCTTTAATTTACAATTCCAAATATTTATACTTGTTGTTATACCAGACAAAATAGTGGACATTCTGCCTAATTTTCATGTGTTTGTCTTTAATGGTACAAAAGATAAGGCCATACAGGTCAAATTACATCATTTATGGGGACACCCTTTAATTTATAAATTCAAATTGTATACTTGTTATAGTGGACTTTGCCATACAGGTTCCTTGTAAATTTCAGCTGTCTCTCAAAAGTTTGGCCGCATACATAGAATTACATTAACTATTGTCCCAATTGACCCTTTTATTGCCAAATTTAAAATGTATACCTTTTGTTATAGCGGACTTAGCAATACAGGTTCTTTGTAAATTCCAACGGTATGTGTACAACTGTTAAGAACTATGGTCATATACATCAAATTAAATGCACTATTGGAGCACCCTTTTATTTATAATTTTGAATATTGATATTTTTATCATAACGGTCATAGTAACCGACATTCTGTAAAATTTTCAAGGTTTTGTCTATAACGGTTCAGAAGATAGGCTCATATAGGTTAAATTAAGTCACCTATGGGGACACCTTTTAAATTTATTTTTATTATTACTTTCTGTTGTTGGGAACTATAGCGACACGCAATTTTTTAAAATTTTAAATTGGTGCCCTTTACGTTTCTTAACACATTTAAAAACATGTATTGTGTATGGGGACACCCTTTAATTTTTAAATTAATGAACTGTTTTTAAAACGGAACCAAAGTGTAAGCAAACCATTTCAAAAAAAAAAGAAAAATTTAAAATCGGTTCTGCGGCACATACTTAAAAAAAAGCAACATTCAGACGAATTGATAACCTCCTTCTTTTTTTAAGGTCGGTTAAAAAACTAACAAAAATTAATAAATCTAAGATTTATGTGTAAAAAAATTGTGCACTTCGAGAGTTATATTTCTTATAAAGTATAATGTGAGACTAGTTTTAACCGACTATTATAATTTGTAATTCAAGAGCATACAAATCAATACGATTATTATTATTTTAATTTGTTTGCTTTTAATTTTATTCCAGAATACGTTTATTTTTTATGCCAGTAAAACATTATCCACCCACTCCGTATGTGAAAAGAGTTCCTACATGGAAGATGCATTTGTTTACGTTTATTCAAGTTTTATGTTTGGCATTACTTTGGGCTGTGAAATCATCAAAAATCTCCTTGGCATTCCCATTCTTTTTAATTATGATGGTGCCCATACGACAAAAGTTGGCAACTTTATATAAACCACAGGAAATGCAAGCCGTAAGTATCTACTGACATTACTATTTAAATATGTACTAAGATTTAAAATATTAAATTATATCTTACCTTCATGGAAAAAAAATTAAAAATGATTCATCGTAATATAAATGCATCAATGTCATTTGCTATGTATTGATATTGTAAAAAAATCGAGTAAAAACAAATCAGAGCAACAGTTCTAAAGTCGATGCATTGATTCCATGATTTAAATGCGGTAGCACAACTAGAAGTAGAAGTGAGAAAGCAATAAAACACATACACGCCTTCTCAATTTTATTATATGATTTTTGACATTTCGCACTACAAAGCAACAGCAAAATGCCGTGTTGTTCTTGTATTGTTGTATTTGTTGTAGGGATGCCACCACCTAGTAAAATAAATATACCTTGGTTCAGTGTTTTTATTATTTATTTTGACAGCTTTTAGTTTGCAAGACCTTTTTGCTGAACTACAGCATTTGAAATATAGTCTCATCGCCTTAATTAGTTTACAGAAGTATTCGGCTGATATATTTATCCATTTTTTCTATTAAAAAATCGTAAGGTCTTTTTTTTGGTAATTAGGCAGCTCATCAATTTTTCATAAAAATAACTCCAGTAATACTCAATCGGATTTAGATGGTTGCTTTGGTGGAGTTTCAAGCATTTGCTGGAAGCAAGTTCATAAAGAACCCCTTTGCTTATGAAATGTTTTGATTTTTCCTACTATAATGTCGAGTTACTGTATGTATGTATGTTTTGTTTGTTTTTTTATTAAATGCAAAATTTTGGTACAATTGATGCAGATTTGGTACAATTTTCTCATTGGGACGGTATAATTTAAACCTTGTCAGATGCCAACCCTGCTGTACACTTACTTTGTATTGATACGTTTTGGAAGTCAGCCTTCAGTCCTACCCAAATATATGTGATCAGACATTACGTATATTAAATTTCCCAGACATGTCTGACTGAAATTAATACGAAATATTCGAAAATAAATTCAAAAATTTGTCAAAACTGTCTGATTCAACGTCGCAATATTTTGCTGGTGGGGTCAGTAACGTTATTCTTTTATATTTTGATATATGCGGCTATGAAAATTATATATTAGGAAATGGTCGCACTTCCAATCATCATAAATTTTTTCACTATAAATATATCTATTCAACAAAAATCCTTTTGTTTATTAGTTTTGTACTTTGTTAACTTTATTAACTTTTTCTTTTTTACATTTTTTGAGTAAATTATACCAAGTGTTCTTCTCTATCTCTCTCTCTCTTTACTAGTTGGACGGTAACGAAGCCAACGCCGATGAAGATGAACCAGATTTCTACGAAGAGGCAACCATTCCGGCATAGAATATTATTTAACATAAAGTATTGCACAAACTAGTAAATATTAATTACTAATGTACTTATAAATAGTGTTATTTGTTTCAATGTTAAAATGTATTTACATATAAGAGTCTACTTAATGTTAATGTAATAATCGAAAAAAAAAAGCTTCAACACTTTAAGTATTTTTATCTATTTAAGTACTTAACTTTTAAGCTTAACAATACAATTTTACATAAATATATGTAATTAAAAAATATTACATAAACTTGTACTTATGAAAACAATTTGTAAAACTTAGCAATAAATACGTCTTCTTTATTTGTAAAAAATGAAACGATTCTAAGAAAATAAATTATTTTGCGAGCTTTACCAAGTACTTAAAGTATTGAATTCAACAAAAAATAAAAATTTCACTTTGTTATATTAAATGGTTTTGTATGCCATATCTTGTCTTTAGATGAAATAAAAGAAAAAAAAAAGAAAAAAAAACAATTCTATTTTTGATAACTTTAAGTAAGATTATTTGGTATATTTTTTTATAAGAAGGATTTAAAAAAAAGAAACATTTAACAAAAATAAGGATAAGGTACACGTGAAAACGATAAGGCTACTTAATCTGCGTTTTGTTTGTACAAAAGTTAAAAATTAGTGAATAAAACCCAATACCTGGAATAATTGTTTTATTAAATAATTTGCTTTTATTTCTTTGCAATAAATTTGAATTACACATTACACATTTATTTCATTTTATTTTAAGAGACAAAGACAAATAAAACTTATAAAATTCTCGCAGTTGGTCTCATAAATAAAGATTTAAAAACTTTCCTTAAAATTTGACTATTAAAAGAAACGTAACTTTCCTTGCTAATTATATTGAAAGAGATTTTTATTTTTTATTGAAAGGTTTGCGAGATACAGCTAATCCCCTGGAGTCACACAAACTCTGCAGATACGATATATTTGTATCTGAAGTGTAATGAATTCTAGAAAACGTAAATTCAAGCGAACAAAACAAATCTCTAACAAACTATTTATAAAACTTGCTTAACTTTGTATTTTATTAACAACTAAAAAAACTAATATATTTACAATTCCATGCAATATTTATGCCCTTATCCAAAAAAAGGGTACTTCAAGTCTATTTTATTTCAAATCCAGGTATATTTATTTTACTAGGTAGTGGCATCCCTACAACAATACAAGAACAAACTGGCATTTTGTTGTTGCTTTGTAGTTCGAAATGTCAAAAACATGTAAGAAAATTGAGATGGCGTGTATGTGTTTTATTGCTTTCTCACTTCTACACTATAAAATTTCTGAACACATACAACTTTTGACATGTCGAACTACTAAATCAGCTGGGCGGACGACACTACCTAGTAAGATAAATATACCTTGTTTCAAATTTTATTTGAATGTTTTGTCTTGAAGTACACTTCAATTAGACTTTATTTGTTTTGCATAAGGCATTAATCTCTAATTCAGGTTTCTTTAAAAATATACTTCTTAAAACTAAATATAAGTACGTGTACTGTTCCCGCAAAATAAAGTAAGTCCCAGTTTAGACGGGCGAACATTTGGAAGAAAAACATTTTTAATTCTCTTCTGTTTTTCATTTACGTTCAAACACAGAAAAAAATGTTTGGAACCGATTAAAGGTTTTGATTGGTTTCAGATACAACTTTAACTGCATTTTTAATTAATTCAATTATTTACTTAATCGAAATATTATGCAACTAATTCTTAATAAAAAAAATTTAATTAAATTTGCCTCTGAAACTAATTAAAACTGTTAATAGGAGCAAAAAATTTTTTCTGTTTACGAACGAATATTTTGTCGGAAACATTTTATTGTTATTGAATAGTGTTGGTATCTGACAATATATAAATTGTACCTCCGATTATAAAATTGTGCCAAATCAGCAAATTGCAACAAATTTTGGCTCGACATTTAAATATAATAAATCAATATAATAGGGGGTATTATACTAAGGTATTTTAAAGTAATGGTTATTGGCCTTGATTTCTTGAATTACTGTTTTCTGTTGCTAATTTATGTACTAACAATTATTTTGTCAAAATACCTATTTTATAATCAAAAGTATTTCATGTTAGCAGCTGGTTATTCTGCAATTTCCAGCAGATGCTTGAAATTCCACCAAAGTAACTGGATTTTAATCCGATAGAGTATGTGGGAGTAATCCCATTACCTAAAAATTCCTTACGATTTCTCTCTAGAGAGAATAAAAAAAATAATTGCTAAATACTGCCAAAAACTAAATAACGAAAATCATGAACGTAAATCAACAACTTTGAAATTTAAAATTTTTGGAATGTAAAAAAATATTGATGAAATAAAAAAAATTTTATATAAAATTTTACCAAAAAAGTATGATGTATACCTATGTACCACTAATGTGCCGATTGTACCAAATTGTACCACAAATCCCAATACTGTTATTGAATATTATTTTATTAAAATTTCAAAAAGTAAATGTCAACAAAGCATGTCGCCGAGTACCGAACACAAAAACGATACTCTCTTCCCCACCCGTAATATACTGCCAAACTAAATGTTTCTGTGTCTAAACTCAGACTAAGTCAAGTGAAAAAGATTACATTTACCATTTTCTTTGTGTATTAAGGGTCCAATATTTCTGTCTTTGGAAGTTTTCGGAAAATATTTTCGGATCCGTGTTGTCAAATTTGTGATGTTTGTACCAAATCGTATGGTATCTATATAATTTTTCAAATATTCAGGCCTGTTCTGATAATCACGGGTTTGATTTTACGCTGTTCTATAAATCATACGTATTTTTTTACGTGATTTTATTATTGTAAAACCACAAGAAAATTTCTGGTTTTTATTGTTTTTTATATAAAATTAAAATAAAATTATAATATAAAATTATAATAATATAATAATATAATAAAATTATAATACTTAAAATAAAAGCAAAGAGACTAGGCTAACATTGCTAACTCCAGAGGGTTTAAAATGAAAGCAGTATTAGAAATGGGCGTTATAAGGGGTTATTTGTGGAGGCATTGCAATTTCTATATTTGGCAAGGGTAGATATACTTTCAAAACACTTAATCTGCTTACTGTTAAAAAGGAGTGTAAAAAACACGAAAAAGATTAAAAAATATGTAATGTTACTGTAAAAGAAGAGGTTTTAAAAATGTACAAAAAATGACGAAAGAACACTTTAAACTTTTTATTCAAGCAGTTTGTTATAAAATTAAAAGAAAAAATAAGCAAGTGATCCGACATCACACTCGCTTATTTAACCGATTTGAAATTACGAGATTTAAAAAATGTACAACAATTTTTTTTTACACCATCTTTAGTACGCCATTTATGTATGTATGTGATTTCAAATCACTTTGATAAAAAGTGTTTTTCAGAACAGACCTGATTAATTAGTTTTTAACTGCACAATAATAAACTATGTATTCATTCGTTGACATGTTTTTTTCCTAGGTTTATAAATCACGCCTATAATTTCAATGGTGAATAGTTCTCTGGGAATAATTTCAGAATAAAAAAAAATCCCTTATAATAAATAAAATTTTTTTTTGTATTTTTTTTACTTTCTCTTTATTTACTTTTTTTTTGCTTGGGAACAGTACATATCAAGAAGGGAACAGTACACATCTTATAATTAGAATATTATAAATGTTGTTTAAGAGATCCGATTATAAGGCATAAAACGATATAGTGCTCAACAAAATGCAAACTAACAACTGGAAATGTGTCAGACTGCAAAACCTACAAAATTATATTTTTTAGATGGTAGAGAATAATATATTATAGCATATCCAGAATATGTGTATAAAAATGTATGTTTATTTAAATAGTAATATTAGAAAAATCTAGTATAGAAACTAATTTAAAAGGATAAATTTTGCATATTCAATTAGGCAAATTAAGCGACGACGAGCATTTCACTGTTGCATTTGCAATTAAATTGTTATTTCTACTCTAAACATTTTCTACGCTCTTACTTAAACTTGAAACAAAATTTTACACATCGTTTTCTTTTTTATATGACGCTGGAACACAACTGGGAGGGTGCTGTAGCTTAAGTGGTTAGCACGTTGACTACTAAGCAATGGTCACGAGTTCAAATCTCAGCCGTGGCAACATCAATTTTTCTGATATGTATTAATTTTTCTTCATAATAATGCATATCACAGCGCCCTCCTTCGCCGGTATTACTACATAGCACTAAATCGCCGGCGAAGTAAAATAATTATAAATTGGCTATGCTAGCTTCGAACTAATTCGCCTAAATAACACCAGAGGCGCTGCAATACTGTTCTAAAAATAATCATAACGTGCAATTACAGAGTTGCCAGAATCGAAGCTTTACTATCACTAACCATCTGTCTTATCTACTACTATCCCTTTCCAAAGGAAGTACCACAGTTTATGTAGGCATTAACTGCCTGAGTGGTACTTCTCTTTATAAAAAAAAAAAAAAAAAAAAAAAAAAAAAACGACGAATTTTTGACCGCGAATGTTTGTCACCAAAAATAAAACAATTTTGTGTATGTGAAAATACACACAATTATGGTGTCGGTCGAAATTCATCATACGGGAATAACTTGGCAATAGATTTTTTTCTATTTCTAACACCGGCTAACGACGAACAAATTAGTAAAATGTGACCATGTTTAGTTTACAAGTATGTATTTTAATAAATAAAGTTATTTTTAATTTAATCATTGCTTAATTTTTGTTTTAGAGCATTTAAAATAAGTGAACAAAACAGTAATTAACCAGAAAAATTGTTGTTCTTTCCCACCATTATTTTTAAAATAAATACAAACTCATAAATGTTGTTTTTGTTTTAAATGTATTTGTGCGAAAGAATGAATTCGTGTGACATTGTGTAATAATTATAACTGGGTATTTTGTAGTGTTTTTGTTAATGTTCAATTTTTTTATGTACAGTCGAATTCGGTTAAGCGCACACCGGTTAAAATAAAAAATCGCTTTATTATTAACGATAGGGGGTGAATACCGTTTAATAGAAAATAGAGTATTGAAAAGTAGTAAAAGTAGTAAAAGTACGCGATTTTACGATTTAAAAGTACTGCGAAATTGACAACACCTTTTATTTTTGTAAGCGGGATGTTTTAAATGCTATTTACATAACTGTACAATAATTTTAGAATTTTATAAAAATTTTAGAATTTTATCCGGGGATGGGCACCTCTATATAAAGAAAATACATAAACCATAAGTGAAGCACTATAAAAGTAAGAGTCTTAAAATTTGATATGGATTACTTTCAAAGTTAAATTGAACAAATATTGTCAGGACGCCTATCACGTGGCGAACACAGGTAGTAGTTAATAAAATTAATATGAGTTGAAAATTAATATACGTCAGTATTGTTTTTAATGTCAAGTGCTCACTTCGTTTAAAAGAAACCCATTTTCACTTATCTGAAGCACTTATAATTGAAAATTCCGGATAAATAAAAAATAAATCGTTTAACTTTTCACTTGCGCTTAACCGAATTTGACTGTATAATTTTTTAAATATGGTCACACTAATGTTTACTCATTACCTCCGTTGTACAAGAAAAAAAGCTTTTTCTATACTAAATATGATATTTATTATTTCAATAATTTTCACAAAATTTGAAATCCTTTAATTGATTTTTGTTATAATTGTTTTTTCTTTGCACAAGCTGTCAACAGATTTATCAATTATAACAGCTGTTACTTGGTCGTCGTTATTGTGCTTCATATGAGAAATTTACACGGCGAATTCGTCGTTCGTCCCAGTTGTGTTCCTATAGAATTAAAAGTGCACTGATAGTTTAGTTCATTATGAACAGCTATTAAATTTTTAGAAATTATTATTTACGATAGGGGGGTGAATATCGTTTGGTAAAATACAAAGACACATAAGAAACAAATTTAATATTTTACAGGAAAAGGAAACATATTTTTATTGGATTATATTTTAATTTTTAAAAAAGTAACTTAAAAATCTGTGAGGACATGGATGATTCTAAATAATATAAGATAAATTCTTTTAATTCTTCAAAATACTTTTTTGTCATAAATTGCGAATTGAAAACCTAAAAATAAAAATACTTATAACGATTGTTTTTTTTTTGCACACACCAAAATCGGATATATTCTGAAATTCCACATCCACTTGAAGGCGATATAATATCTCCTGATTTATTGCATTTCAAGCTACAGATGCCATATTATGTAATTCTCGTAGCTAAATCTATCGCTAAAATTCTAAAAATGCTGAAACAAATTATGAGTGTTGTTGTAAGAATACACGTAATTTGTTGGTGCATTTTTAGAGTTTTAGCGAGAGATTTAGCTACGAGAATTACAGAATATGGCACCTGGACAAAAAATACATCACAATGGTCCTTTTAAAGTTGAATATTTTTTTTTTTGTTTTTAATTTTCATAAACACAAATGTTCACTAATTTGTTTAATATTGTTAAATATAGTTCTGACTTTGTCACATTAAGGCCCATTATTATAACTTGCCTTGAAACGAAAAACTACTTATCGCTCCAACAAAATCCTAACTTTAGCTAAAGGCAAGTTATAACAATGGGCCGAAAATTTTTATATTTTTGTATAAATGAAAAATATTGTTACTCTTCTTATCTTTTTGATGTGCACCTTATTAGAATTGTGAAAATCTAACTTATTCGTATAAGCAAAACAAAATTTACAATACTTATAGGAAAGAGCTGAAAAAATATATTTTAATATAAAGTCATTGTTGTGATTGAGTACTTATCAGGTTGGGAACAATACAAACTTACATTACATTTACAAAAAAAAAAAAAAAAAAATAATAAAAATATGCTTGAAGAGGGTTAAAAAATGTCAAGTATTTACAAACTAGGTAAAAAATTTCAAATAGTGATTACAGCATTAAAAAGAGCAAAAAAAAAATTTATATTTTTGAAATAGTAGGTTAATCATGGTTAAAGCAAGAAATAAGATAAAAGCATAATATCGAAAAACTAAAATTTATATAAAAACGCATGAAAATGAAAAGTAGCTTGCCTTCTTTTGAGCCTAAAACCTAAATCTTTAATTGCTTTAAAAGTACGTTAGAAATAAGTTTATTTAATAATACTCTAAATCCAATTTATAATACCGACCTACCGTGAGCGTTAGGTGAGAAATTGAAAATCTAAATCTGTGATGTTATTCTCTGCAAAAGCAAATATTCGGCTATCGTTGCAATATTTTGGAAGGTTACAAGTCTTTTAAATAAACAGGCCTGTTCTGAAAATCACGAACCGTTTTAAAATCACGTGTTTTATTTTACCTTGTTCTGGTAATCATCCAATTTTTTTTTTATGTGATTTTAAAATTGAAAAACCACAAGAAAATTGCTGATTTTTCTTATTTTTTTCCAATAAATTTTATTTAATGCTTAAAACAAAAGCAATCTGAAGGGTAACATTGTTGAGTTGTGAGGGTTTAAAATGAAAGTAATGGGTGATTTTTTTGAGGTTAGGATTTTCATGCATTAGTATTTGACAGATCACGTGAGATTTCAGACATGGTGCCAAAGAGAAAGATGCTCAGTATGCTTTGACATTTCATCATGAATAGACTTACTAACGAGCAACGCTTGCAAATCATTGAATTTTATTACCAAAATCAGTGTTCGGTTCGAAATGTTCAAATGTGACAAATTTTGTTCAGCGATGAGGCTCATTTCTGGTTGAATGGCTACGTAAATAAGCAAAATTGCCGCATTTGGAGTGAAGAGCAACCAGAAGCCGTTCAAGAACTGCCCATGCATCCCGAAAAATGCACTGTTTGGTGTGGTTTGTACGCTGGTGGAATCATTGGACCGTATTTTTTCAAAGATGCTGTTGGACGCAACGTTACGGTGAATGGCGATCGCTATCGTTCGATGCTGACAAACTTTTTGTTGCCAAAAATGGAACAACTGAACTTGGTTGACATGTGGTTTCAACAAGATGGCGCTACATGCCACACAGCTCGCGATTCTATGGCCATTTTGAGGGAAAACTTCGGAGAACAATTCATCTCAAGAAATGGACCGGTAAGTTGGCCACCAAGATCATGCGATTTGACGCCTTTAGACTATTTTTTGTGGGGCTACGTCAAGTCTAAAGTCTACAGAAATAAGCCAGCAACTATTCCAGCTTTGGAAGACAACATTTCCGAAGAAATTCGGGCTATTCCGGCCGAAATGCTCGAAAAAGTTGCCCAAAATTGGACTTTCCGAATGGACCACCTAAGACGCAGCCGCGGTCAACATTTAAATGAAATTATCTTCAAAAAGTAAATGTCATGGACCAATCTAACGTTTCAAATAAAGAACCGATGAGATTTTGCAAATTTTATGCGTTTTTTTTTAAAAAAAAGTTCTCAAGCTCTTAAAAAATCACTCGTTAGTATCAGAAATAGGCTTTTGAAGACGTTATTTGCGGCGCAATGGCAATTTATATATTTGGCAAGGTTATATGTACTTTCTTAACACATGATCTGCTGACAGTTAAAAAGGAGCGAAAAACACCAAAAAAAGTTTTTTTTTTTAATATAAAATATTACTGCAAAAGAAGAGTCTTTAAAAATGTGCAATTTTCATATATATTTTCTTATAAATTACGTAGTTTTACACAAAAATAAAAAAAAAACACTTCAAACTATTTACTTAAGTAGATTGTTATAAAATTAACAAAGAACTCGCAAAAATAAGCAAGTGATTTGAAATCATAGACACTTTTCTAACCGATTTGAAATCAAGTGATTTAAATAACTTTTGCGTGTAGAATACCTTTTAAATGATTTCAAATCCCTTTGATAAAAAGTGATTTTCAGAACAGGCCTGAAAGTATTTAATTGCTTAACAGCAACCAATATATAGTAGACCTGAAGCATTTACATTTTATGGCCACTTAATTATTATATGTTGTTCTTAAACTCTAGGCTAAAGATTAATATGTATGTATATCGATAGGCACTTTCAATGCTACCAATAGATCTGAGATCAAGTTCCAAAATTTTTAGGTTAACTTTAAAGAATTTGCTATATTAATTTAAAAAAAAACTTTTTTTACTCCATTTGTTTTAAAGTAACGAATAATATACATAGTTCTTAAATCTGTTAATAGAAAGTTTGTCTTTATTTTAATAAGTGATATTAAGTGTCTAACACTTACAACTTTAGTAATCAATAATTATAAAAATAAACCTTAATGATAAAACAAATAATGTTTAATATTTATAATCGTAGTTTTAAATCAATATAATTGTAATCATAAATTAGTTTAACGTGTTAATTAGTTATTACTTTTAACTTCTAAATACATTTTATTCTAAACAAAAACATTGGCTTTTACTTTAATAACTTAAAAATCAAGATTGGGTAAGTCGAAATGGTAGGTTATAAAATAACTAACATACTGTTAAGATGATACTGCAAAATAAAAATATCTATACATACATGTAATACAATAGTAACTCATTTCCTTCTGTCTGTCTGCTTTTCTTTGGTGTTCGCATCACGTAAAAACTACTGGATGGATTTTAACAAAATTTTGTGAGGCACCACCTTAGCATCCTGATTCCAATACAGAATACTTTTTTCCGCATCTAATTTCCAAGAGAAAGTTGAGAAAAAGCAGTGAAAAAACGCAATTTCCGGTTTAAAATTTTTGGGATATTTCAAACACGGTTGCGCACCTTTTATTTTTGATAGTGGGTTATCTTAAACAAAAGTTTCATAAAATTTGTATTTGATTTGTATTTTTACTTTGTGGAATTACATTGTTATTCAAAAATTTTAAGCACCTCTTACAGAGGTTTATAGTTAGAATTTTATATAAATTTTAGAATTTTATCCCAGGCTACCCAGCCTTTATATAAAGAAAATACGTATCTGGATGGATTTTAATAAAATTTTGTAAGGAGGTTCTAAGATGTGTTTAAGATTAACATGGGCTCCTGCCACGGTGGCTTTATCCCACGGTGCTCCAAACACCGAGTGAAATAAAGACGTAGACTAGCGCCCCCATTGTGTAGTATAACAACACTTTACGATTGCCACCAATCGCCATTTGTGTGTATACAGTCACAATGAGTAGCAATTTATACAATATGGCAAGCCTTTCCAAAGCAAGCCTAGATCCATATTATAACCTCTTGCTTAGGGGTTTGGAGACTATCCAAACTCCGTCTGTTGAGAGTGCAACAGCACACTTGATCGACCTTGCACCACATCTGCAATAATCTATCTTAAACCACAACCACCACGTGTACCCCCGAAGGGGACCTCACCAATAACCGCTCACAGAGAGGATCGGCTCTCTGTGGGGCCACCGATTCCCGTGGTACCAGTCCTTTGGGCACTGGTTGGGCCTCGAATAGGACCCGTATGTTTTAACACACAGACCTTTTCTTCCAGATTTAGGTGCCCCCATTTTCCCCGAGTGAACCGCGTCAAAGCATTTGCCATTGCTGCAGTGACAATTGGAACCCCCGGGGGTGGAGGTTCTAAGATCTGATTCCAATATGGGATAGTTTTTTTCCGCAAAAAATACCTAATTTCCAAAATATAATAAAGGGAAAAGGCAGTAAAAGTTACGCCGACTATTTTTACCGATTTAAAGGTACTGCATACTTTAAGGCATCTTTTATTTTTGAAAGCGGGATATTTTAAATACGGTTGCACAACAGATGGCGCTGTTTTAAAATAATGACAAAATATTAATTACTTACTGCCAAATAGCCAATTGAATACAATTTGTATTTGATTTATATTTTTACTTTGTGGAATTACATTGTTATTAAACTATTTTAAACACATTTTACGGAGCTTTACAATAGATTTTAGAATTTCTGATTTTTTTTTATAAATTTTAGAATTTTATCCAGGGATAGGTATATAAAGTAAATATATAAACCATAACTGAAGCACTATAAATGTAAGAGTCTTACATTTGGTGTGGAATACTTTCAAGGCCAAATCGACCAAAATATCGTCAGGACGCACACGACGTGGCGGGCACAGCTAATATATACATACATAGAAGTAATTAGTTATATTTAAAATATTTATTTACTCAATTCGGTTCTGTATCTAAAGGGTAAAACATGACCATATTGTATTCGCTACAATGTCTGGCTGTCTGTCAGCGCCATCTCTCTCTCTCTGAGACCGTAAAAGGTAGACTCTTAAAAGACGTTGAAAAAAATTTAATCTGATTTTCAGCAGATGCTTGAAACACCACCAAAGTGACCACATCTTTATCCGATAGAGTATGTTGGAGTCATTTGGAATAATAATTAGCTGGTAATCCCATTACCAAATAAGTACTTACGATTTATCTCTAGAGAGAATAAAAAAGATATCAGCCAAATACTGCCGGAAACGGATTGAGGCGATGCAAATAAGTTCAAACGCGGTAGTTCATCAAAAAGACCTTGTCACTAAATTACCTATTTCTAATACATGAAAGGGTTATCAAACTAAATAACAAAAATCAAGAACTTTGAAATTAGAAATGTTTGCAATTATAAATAAATATCGATTAAATAAAAATATTAATCGAATAAATTTTATATACCAAAAAAGTATGAAGCATACCTATGTCCCACTAATGTGCCGATTTGATCAAATTTGATACAATTGTAGCACAAATCCCAATACTGTTATTGAATATTATTTAATTGAAATTTCAAAAAGCAAAAAACAACCCACACACCTGGAGTATAGAGATTTTAAGCACATTGAACACAAATCTCGTTACATGCCTACTGTCGACGAACAATTGACATTTTTACATCACAACGTAAACTATCTTTATGAAAAACATATTCCTCTCCAAAGAAAAATTATATGGAATGATAAGCCATTGTTTAAAACTGTAATTGAAGCTAGAAATGATGCATATAAGAAATAGAAACTGCTCAGAACTCCGGAGCTGTATAAGATAAATGCAAGGACTAAAGTAAATATAAAAAAAGATTGGCAAGGACAACTTTTTATAAATATAAGTTCAAAAATGCTATTGACTCTAAAAGTAAATGGAGGGAGACACGAAAAATGGGTATTGCTAATGGTAATGCTTCAGAGACTAATACAATAAACGTTAATGAATTAAATCAACAGTTTCAAACTATGGCTATGCCACAAATTGCTGTCAATTTTCACAACACGAATTACATACGATGTTTGAATTATCAACAGATTCAGTGTTTTACATTCATCAAATTTACACACGATTTTTAAAATCAATGGCTATATTTTATATGATACTAAGGACCCTCGTGGAAGAGCATGTGGAGGCTCGGCAATACTTATTAAGGCCCGAATCAAACATTATAATAACTCCAAAAGGTCGTGTTTTGTTTGACACAATTTCAAAAATGCGTCTGAATGTGATACCGAGTGGAGGACAACCCTCCTTTTTGCCTACTGATCGACAAAAAATACCTGATGTTATTGATTTTGGCGTGATTAAGGGTATTCCGAGAGAAATAATTAAAACTGAAGCGTCACTTGAATTATCCTCACATCATTCACCCACTATCGTCTATATATGGGACAAAAAAACATCATATCACCAACGACTAGCACAAGCATTAATTGGTTAAAATATAGAAAGTATCTTAGTATTAATTATTCGGAAAACATCCGGCTAAGAACACCTGAAGACGTAGAGCGGAGTCTTTTTGATTTTGACCAAAACCTCAAATCAGCTGCCCAACAACTAGCTAGATAAAATCAAATTTATTCTGCAGATATCGAACGGCTATTGGCTGAAAAAGAAAAATTCGTAGAGAATGGCAATCACAGAGATCTCCTCAACTCAAAAGCAGACTTAAAGAATGCACGAACCGGCTAAGGAGATGCTGGAATCTCGAAGAGTAGCATCTCTGAAAAACTATTTGGGAGACCTAGACGCAACTCCTCAATCAGATTCCTCAATATGGCGTGCTTGTAGAAACCTTAAAAGGCCAGTCTAACGTAAGCCTCCCTTGCGAACTACATCTGGAGGCTGGGCAAGGAGTGATACCGAAAAAGGAAATTTATTTGCTGGACTTTTGAAAAGGGTTTTACCCCAAATATATCGACTGATATAGTTGATTTGCCAATTGTCGAGGCTAGTGCTGCAATACCGATAAGATTAGAATTTGGTGATGTTGAAAAGGCAATAACGGATTTAAACACCCAAAAGGAACCTGGCGTTGATAAAACCAGTAACAAGATGTTATCTGAGTTGCCCCGTATAGCTCGCAGAATCGTTCTTTTTATTTTTAATGCCATTTTACGTCTTGAGTACCTCCCCACAGAGTGGAAGGTGTCCTTGTTTACCATGATTTCTAAACCACGAAAAGACCACACAAAAATTGAAGACTTTTGAAGAGAGAAAATACTGCTCTGCACATTTTATCGACGTTTCTCAAGCATTCGATAAGGTATGGCATGAAAGCCTAATATATAAGCTAAAACTGAATTTTCCCGTAAACCTATATAAGCTGCTAGATAGTTATATAACCGAACGAAAATTTATTGTGAAAGAAGGATATTTTTCGAGCTCACCCCAGCCAATCGAACCCGGAGTTCCCCAAGGTAGGTTATTGGGGCCCTTTTTATACTTATTGCATTTCTGAAGTAACATGCCAACTAGTAAATGAGTCCACACATCGACATTTGCTAACGACACAGCTTTTTTAAGTATTCACGAAAGACCGGAAGTAGCATCACGATATTTACAAGACCACATATCCAATTTAGAAAAATGGTTGAAGAAATGGAGAATAAAAGTTAATGAACAAAAATGTACTCACATAACCTTTACACTGCCTAGAGAATCTTGCCCCCCTATTCGGATAAATAACCAAACGATACCTCAGCTTTCAGACGTCAAATATCTCGACATACATCTTGACCTTGAGGGGTATTTTGCCAATCTAGCCAGACATTAGGCCAAAAATTAATTTTGAGAAATGTAAAAATTTAAGAACGAAGCTCGACAGACAACAAAATTCTGCATTGCTTGAGATTTGTTGTTTTGGAACACTGTTAAAGTCAGGAAAGTTGAGTAAATCACATACGTTTTTATTGACTTTAAAAGATGTTGAGAGGTTTGTAATATAGTTTTTGAATATATTTTTTTGCGATTTTTTGAAAATTTTACCTTTTTATATTTTTTTTTTAAAGAAAAGTACCACTCAGTCAGTTAAAGCCTATATTAACTGTGGTACTTCCTTTGGATAGTAGTAGATAAGACAGATGGTTAGTGTGATAGTAAAGCTTCGATTCTGGCAACACTGCAATTGCACGTTATGATTAATTTTAGAACAGTATTGCAGCGCCTCTGGTGTTATTTAGGCGAATTATTTTGAAGCTACCATAGCTAATTTATAATTATTTTACTTCGCCGGCGATTTAACGCTCTGTGGTATTGCCGGCGAAGGTAAATACGAGTAAGAAACCTTTTTATTATCATAAAATGTTTTGGTTTTTAATAACTGAAGGTAGATGTTTTTTATTTAAATCATTACACCTAACACTAATATTACCTGTACAAAACACAATTTAAATATCAAAAGAGATATAGGCGCAGATGCCCTTTCTTTCGGACTATCTACTTTACACGCCAGAATTCGCCTATCTGAGAGCATATTACACCTGTTATATAAACTGTCTCTGAAAAAATGGGAAATAAAATCGGATGCAGACAAAGCCATTGTTAACGCGAGGAAAAAAAATATCCAAGAAAAATTTAGAAGTGAATTAGGGCTAGTAGTGGGTGTACCGAAAGCTGGATTTGGAAACACCAACGATGGTAACAGTAGGAGAAGATTTTCTTCCAATCCTGAATTGTCTGCAGAAATAACTGTACTTAACGCTGAAGAGGATTCAGATTCGGAAGAGGTCTTTGAAGAATTCGACGAAGAAGAACCATGGCACTCATCATCATCTTAGTGCAAAGCAGAAATTGTTTTAAATAAATTAATTGTTATAATTTTAAATAAATTTTATAGTTACAATCATAAATAAGTTATTACTGTGAATAAATAAATTATTTTCCGATAAATAAAATACTATAAAGTAAAAAATTTAAAAAATATTTTTTTAATAATGTTCTTGGGAGGCAGGGCTTGGAAAGCTTAAAATTGAATATTTTTAGGAAATTGGCGAAAAAAATAAATTTTTTTTCACAGGTACGTTTTGGGGGTGGGATTGGAGAAATACCTCCCCTTGCCCATAAAAATAAATTTTTAGGGGTTTAAGAAGTATGAAATCTATTTCTTTTAATAATTGCATTATTTTTTCAAATAATTTTGTATTTCACCGCCCACAAAAGGGGGCGGGGCTAAAAATGGCATTTAAGAATCTCTTGAGTCCAACTTTAAGTTTTTGAACATTCTTTGACCTTAAAAGTTGTAATTGCTAAACAAAATGACGGGAAAATAAAAAAAAACTTTAATTTTTCAGAGGTAGGATTAGTTCTTCCAAGGGGAACTTTTTTCTCCTTGATCCGATTTTTCCTATTTTATAGCATTGACAGCCTATGACTATAAAAGATTTTTCTGTAAAGTTTCATTAACCTAGGGGCACTCAGTACATTTTTACTGCCAATATAAGCTAAAAAAAAGTAATGTCCGGCTAGATTGGCAAAATACCCCTATGTGCGGCGCCTAACATGGAAACGCCACATAGAAACAAAGTTACACAAATGAAATTGCGTGTGTCCAACTAAACTAGCTTATTGGCAGAAATGCTACTCTAGCTTTAGATTGCAAACTTTTATTATACATGTCAATCCTAAATTCAATATGGTGTTATGGCATTCAATTATGGGGCACTGTCTCAGCTAGCAACGTAGAAAAAAATCATCTGCTCCTTGGTATATAAAAAACTTGAACATTCATAAAGATCTAAACGTGCCATCAGTTAAAGCAGAAATAGCGAAACTGCCATGAGGTATTTAATTTTTATTTACTAAATAAACCTGGTTATAAGAAGGAGGGACACTCATCCGTACTCATCCGTACTTTTTTTTGTTCAGCACTGGTTGGTATATTTTTATTTTTCGACTTAAAATATGAGTAATTATTGATAGTTCAATTATATTGAAGATACAAAAAAAAAAAAAAATGCGAAAAAAAAACATTACACACCAAGATGTATTAAAGTCTTTTTGTGACATAAAATCCAATTCTGTTGGACACGACGGAATATATCCCAAGATCGTGAAACTTATCCTTATTTACACTATGGTTTATTTTACACACTTGTTTAATACTATTACTACAATTTCTAAAGCTGACAAGAGTTATAAAACCATAGCTATTTTGCCTTTTCTGTCGAAGTTCTTCATAGGGATGGCACATTTACAGATAAGTTCCTACTTATATAACAACTCTCTGCTTACTGATAGGCAGTTTAGGTTTAGGCCAAAACATAGGTGAATATCAACTTTGGTTGATGTCTCAGAGGAAATTAGAAGTCAAGTAGATAAGCGCAACATAATATGTTTTCCTATTCTACTTGATCACTCCAAAGACTTTGATACAGTTCATCATAGTACTCTGTACCTTACATGTGTAACTTTTCAAAAACAGCTTTAAAGCTAATAACTGCATACCTCAGTGGCCGAAGTCAATCAGTTTCGTATTTCCACTTATTGCATAATGCCTAGAGAAATGCACTACTTTACTCAATATATGCAAATGATCTACCTTTACAATTTCAAAACTGCAAATTGGAAATGTACACTGGTGATGTGCAACTCTCATTGACTCATTGAAGGATTATCCCAAAAATAATGTGGCTATGATTATTTGCAATTCACAGTATGTATTTTTAATAATTAACAATGAGGTAGTTAAATTTGTTGAGTCTGCAAAAAACTTAGGGGTCATAGTTAATAAACAGTTGAATTAATTATATCATATCAAAACAAACTGTGGTAAAACATTTGCGATGTCATATTGCTCCGCTCCACTTCTAGCTAGCCAAAACATACAAACTGTATTCACCAAACAACCTGGTTATCTCAATCAAAGACTTTCTTTCTCAAGATCAAGCAGAGGTAAAATAATAAATAACATAAAATATAAAAAGGACGCTTCTGAGTAACATTTCTTAATAAAATGTATAGTACATCTTTGGGATCAATTACCCTCTCAGGTTCAAGACATAACCAATGCAAGCCAATTCAAATCCGCAATTTTTATGTTTTATAATCAATGCTTTTAGCATTTTGAATTATTTTTTTAGCTTAAAGAATCTTTCAAATTTTCATTTTTTTATATGATTATATTATTAATATTATTTCTGACGAAATATGTGTGCCAATATTCTACCCAATCTATATCTATATATATTTATAATAAAATAGTAACTCATTTCCGTCTGTCTGCTTTTCGTTTGTGGTCGCATCAAGTAAAAACTACTGGATGGATTTTAAGAAAAATTTTTTTTCCGCAAAAATATCTCTTTTTCAAGAGAAAGTAGAGAAAAAGCAGTGAAAGTATGCAATTGCCGGTTTAAAGGTATTGCAATTTTCGGTTTAAAACTAGGATATTTTAAACAGGGTTTAACAGGCGCACGTTTTATTTTTGAAAGTGGGATATTTTAAAAATAAAAAAAGGTACTGCATACTTTAAGGCATCTTTTATTTTTGAGTGAGGGATATATTAAACACGGTTGCGCAACAGATGGCGCTGATTTAAAATAATGACAAAATATTAATTACTTACTGCCAAATAGCCAATTGAATAAAATTTGTATTTGATTTGTATTATTACTTTGTAGAATTACAGTGTTATCATTTTACAGAGCTTAACAATAATTTTGAGAATTTTAGAACTTTTTATAAAGTTTAGAATTTTATGCAGTGATGGGAACCTTTAGATAAAGTAAATACATAAACCAAACCTGAAGCACTATAAAAAAAGTACGAGTCTTATAATTTGTGTGAAATACTTTTAAAGGCAAATCGAGCAAAATATTGTCAGAACGCCCATGACGTGGCGGGCACAGCTAGTACTATAATAGAAGACTAGTTCTTGTTGTATTGTATTTCACTCAAGTAAATAAATAAATAATTATTATAATCACGTAAAAATGGTAGCGTTATTTAATTTAACAGTTTTTATTTTATTTTTGTTTATTTATTTATTTATTTTGTCAATTCCTATACAACAAGATTTAATCTTATATTTAAAGTATAGGAAAGTGGAGTTTATAAATTATATTTTGGGATTACACATTAATACAAGTACATACACTTAAGCTATATTAACTATAAAAAGTGTATACTGTAACAAATACATTACAATTAAAAGAATTACAATTCACTGTTGTGCAAAAAAAAACAAACAAAAAATGTTTAAAGCTATTTGCGTTGCTATTGAGTTGTTGAGTTTGGGGAAGAATATTCCAAAGGCGCGCCGCGTGTATAAAGAAGTGCCATTCAGATACATGAAGACGGTGTAAAGGAATTATAATCTTTCTTCCTCTGAGTGATCTGGCAAGCCTAATCTTGTCTATAAGATATTGTGGAGCTTCTGAATAAATAATCTTGTGCAAAAATAATAGGACGCGTATGTTAAGAAGATTATCAAACGAAACACCGTAAAGTTGAGCGGAAAAATTAGATACACGGTCATATCTTTTTAAGCCATACACATATCTAATTATGTTATTATATAAAACATTTAATTTCCTTTTACTAATTGAGTCACAGTTTGCGAAAAGCTCACAGCCGTAAATTAAACCTGGAAGAAGATAGGATTTTGCAAGTAGTTTCCTTATCCCTAAGGGAGTATAATATTGTGTCGGCCAAAGGCACCTTAGCTTAACATAAATTTGGCCTACGAGGGTATTAACATGGTTTGTCCAAGTAAGTGTATTATTAAACATTAATCCAAGGTTTTTTGCAGCATTAACGATGTTGATCCTTTCCCCATTTATTAAAATGTTAACATCGATAACAGAATCGAGCGATCCCTTTCGAATTATTAGGCACTTTGATTTATGGGGATTTAAACAAAGTCCA
Organism: Phasia obesa; assembly: GCA_949628195.1. Classification (NCBI taxonomy): domain Eukaryota; kingdom Metazoa; phylum Arthropoda; class Insecta; order Diptera; family Tachinidae; genus Phasia; species Phasia obesa. Next base: position 59,560,103 of record OX451217.1, on the reverse strand, counting down.
TTCGTTGTTGCCCAACGAAAAATTCTATCCAAATCATCATTAACCCTAACAATATTTTCATCAATAGATCGTACTGGACTGCTAAAATATAACTGTACATCATCTGCATACATGTGAACTTTGCAATGCAAAAGCTGTTTTGGCAAATCGTTAGCATAAATTGAAAAAAGTAGTGGTCCCAGAATGGACCCTTGTGGCACACCTCTTGTTAAAGGTTGTAAAGATGATTGAAAATTTTTAGAAGACACAAATTGCAAACGATTCGAAAGATATGAAGACAAAAGAAGTGTTGCATTGTTAGAGAACTTAAAGAAATGCCGAAGCTTATTGCAAAGTGTGCTATGGTCAACAGAGTCGAAGGCTTTTGAGTGGTCAAGAAGAATTAAGAAATTTAATTTTCCTTCATCCAGTTCACGTCGAATATTTTCAGAAACATCCAATAAGGCAGATACACAGCTATGCTTAGAGCGAAAACCTGATTGATTTTCAGACAATAATTTATTTTCTTTATGTCCCGAAATTTGAATTTGTAGAATTTTTTCGAGCACCTTAGACAAATAACACAAGATAGCTATTGGCCTAAATTCTGAATTTGTTTTCGGTATAGGTACTACCTTTGCACATTTCCACCTGTTCGGAAAAGTGCTGGTCATTATGATGGTGTTGAATATATATGGCAAGAGTACTGGAAGTAATATCTGAATAAATTTTGGATGTATATTGTCGCAGCCCACTGCATTTGACTTAATAAATTTAAAACAAGAATAAACTTCAGATTGACTTACGCAAGAGAACTGAAAGGCATTATGACCAATTTCAGAATAATTTAAATCTAAACTGGGAAAATTATAAAAGCTTTCGTCTGCAGCTACAAAAGGTATATTCATGAATAAACTATTTAGCTCTTCAACATCTACTTGCTCATTAAAAACATTTTGTGTACTACCAATACCAATTTCCCGAATGTATTTCCATGTTTGCTTGGAACCAGCTGCATAGCTAAAACGTCTAGAATAATACTCAGTTTTTGCAATTCTAATGCTCATATTCACTTTCTTTCTGGCAGCTTTAAATACTTCTTTCAACTCTGGCGTTCTGAAACGTTTCCACCTTAAGTAAGCAAGGTCCCGTTGATGAATTAGGAATTTTATATGAGAAGAAAACCAGGGTTTTGTACTAGCGGATGTATTTATAGATTTAATTGGAACTGTGTTTTCATATAGACGCTGAATACTGTTTTCAAGAAATAACACTTGCTCATCTACAGATGGCATATAGTACACCTGCTCCCAATCGATATAATGTTAATGTTCTTAAAATCGCGAAAATAAATTGTATGTTGTGTCAGAGGAACTCTAAAGTTGTATGTCAAAAATATTAAGTCATGTTTCGAAAAACATGAAGCAGACACCTGGTCATATAATAAAACGTTTGATATGTTGGAAACACAGAAAATATCAAGCAAAGTTCTATTGGTTGTAGTATGGTGTGTTGGATTAACTGTATTGGTGGGAGTAAGTCCAAAAGATAGCAAATTATCATTTAATATTGATTCTAAAAGAAGATTCGAATTAAGGTCCCCAGTTATGATTACTTCGTTATATTCAACAGTAAGTGTTTCTAGCGCTGCAAAAAAATTTGTAAAAGGAATCCTTTTATATGGCCTATAGGCACAACCGACTAAAATTTTTTTACCGTCAGAAATTATTTCTATAAAAATAAATTCTACGTTACACTCATAGGATACTAAGTTTGTTGACAGTTTTTTGACCATAACCAGCAGAACGTTTTCTTTTATCAAAAAACTGAGTCGAAACTATTTAACATCTCTCAAAGAATAGAATATAAGTGATTAAATATGCCTGATTAACACTTAAGTTCTGTTTCTATCATGCAAGTGCAAATTGCCTATAAAATTATTATAAAAATTGTTAAGTTAAATCAATTTATATCAATATACAGACGCAGTATACATTTATATTTATAATGGTTGCCCTGTGATGTGGTTGTTTAAATTTCAAATTAAATTTTAAATTAAACTGTTTACTTGTTACCGACTTTCTTTTTCAGACTGGCCTTAGTTTTTTTCTGTAATTTTAAAACGCATGCTTTCAAAAATAATGGTTATTTATCGTCTCTCTTGAGCTTGTAATCTCGCTCTCCATCTCTCAAATGTAAAATACTCACCTTTTGTCACAAAAAGCTCCAATATTGAGTGAAATATTTACCCTATATTTTTGACTCTGCAAAAAGTTTTTTGTTTTTGCATTTCCTCTTCCACATTGCCGAAGGACATTTACTTCGTGCTTTATGTGATGAATAGAGTGCAAGAAGCAAAAACAAAGAATTAGTCAACACTAGTTCGTAAAAAGCTTAAACCTTACGGCATACGGCTGATAAAGTACTTAACATAATGAAAGGTGAAATTCTAAAATCAGTATAAATCGTGTCGTCAAACTGTACAGTCGGTTGAATCTGTGCATTTCTAACTGGAAATTTAAAAAGCGATATTAAAAACAGAAAAAATAATTTTAAAATATACATTAAATTAAAGTCATATTATTGACAATAAACAGTGTTTTTAATAAAATTGTGAATATAAAAAAATATTTAAAAAATTTAAATTTAATTTAAAGAAGTGGTATATCGTCGGTTTATATGCCACTTAAATACTCCGTTAAATATCCAGTGTTATAATGTTGCAGCCAAAACTTAATTTTAGTTCGTATTATATTTAGTCGGCCGGGCGTTGTGTTTGTTATTAGAACCGAACTGTTTGAGCGGTCTAAAGGTTGAAACAAAATTCATGAAAACTTCATTTAAATTGTGTTGTCGTAGGCATTGTGCTGTTTTTTTGTAAGAAATTTCGTTAAAACGGGGTGTTTATAATTATAATTAAAAAATTATAAAAAATTAAACTTAGAAAAAAAAAATAAAAAACTAAGTGTAAGTTAAAGAAAATAATTAAAGAAAAGAAAAGAAAAAAATACTTAAACAAAAAATATTATGTATTAACCAAATATGTATTAGTCTTGTAATTTGAAATAATTGGGTCACAATAGGAGTATCATAATACAATAACGATAAATAATACAATGTGTTTAATAAAATTGTTTATTTTAAATGCTAATTCTAAAGAAAGATTGATTGTTTCTTTCTTATTCGCTCAAGTTTAGTTTTTTGACACACTTTGTCAGAACCTTTACAAAATCCACTTACTCCTTAAAATCTACCAAACAATTGAAGTGCAACATTTTTTTCTTCCTTTCTACCTTGTGTCAAACCAAAAAGCACTTTTGTTTACAAGTCAACAGCATATACATTTGCGCTGAAAACAAACAATAACAAAATTTGACAAACTATTGGCAAGTTGATATACAATATATAGTCCATACAGTAGTATTTTGATGGATGGCTGGATGTCCTTAGCAATTGTATAGGTATGCACGTGTCAGTTAATGTCTTTTTTGAAATTTCCTCTCCACAACGTTTTATTATGGAAATCGCAAACAAACAGTGTCCTTAAAGAATGTCTTAAAAGGTCGGTTAGGTTTATGAAATACTCTAGAATAAATTAATTTCAGAAATGTTTTTCGGAAGTTCTTTTATTTAACTAAAATTTTTTTAAGTTAGCAGAAATTGCCTAGAAGCATTTCATTTATTAAACGAAATGGCTTTTGAGTCAAGTACCTTAAGTTTTTATACAACGTAAGGCATGAAAATAAGAATGTCTGCACTGTGTTTTGGTATCAAATATTATTAAAAACAGCGGAATTTTTAAATTAAAATATGAAATTTTTTAGTTTATTATTAATTAGTTCTACCTTAATGACTTTTAATGAAATTTGCTTTTGTGGAATTTTTAGTGATCTTTACTGGGAACTTGGTTCTGAATTATGTTATTTATTGCATCTTTTATAGAACTAAACTAAGAAGAAAACTCAGTGTCTGATTTTTAAAGAAAAATATAAGAGTATTAAAGGAACCCCTACTAGTGGCAAAAAAAAACTTTATTTTTTAAGCTTGGGACTCATTTCAATTATGTTCGACCAAGAAAATATATGACACTCTTTCCTAGGATATATTGTGATGCATCCAAGCATCATAATTTGGATATTATATTTTTTTCAAATTTGTAGCTGAAGCAGTACTTAATAACACCACATATAACATCATATTTACTATTAAGGCTAAATGTAGAGTTTCCGTCCATAATCGCAAAAATTGTACTGCTTTTAATTTCATTTGTGACAACCTCACTTCTATATAATATTTTTCCTAGTAAGGGAAATATCAAGATATATTGAGTTAAATTGGGGTATTATTTAATTATTTATTCAAACAGGAGAAGGGGTGCATTATTATATCAGAACGACATTCCTTCAAGTATTACGCCATAGAAATATATTGCTACTTAGGGACATTTTGAATATAAAGGAATACTATGGCGTTATTAAATATAGATAAAGTCGGCAGGTTGACCTATCGGCTAGTTCGAAGTATGCAATATCTACATATCAAATGAAAATTTAAATTAGGAAGGGTCAACGATATGTAAAACATTTAAACTTTAACCCCATATTTATTAAAAATAAAACTTATTTGAAATGTAAGTTGTTATAAAAATGAAATAATGCGTTCAATAAACAAGCGTACATTTCTATATAAGCTATTCTTTTTTCATTATAAAATCAGCACTAGGAGGCACTTAACTTTATTGCTACAAAGCCAACAAAAAGTATTAAAAAATACTCAGAGTTTCGTCTTAACAACTTTAATACACATATTTCAGAACTCCAACAATTGTTTCACTGTCAATATTACCTAAAATATATGCCAAGTTACTTTAGAATTATTTTAACATAAATGACTGCAAAATAATATTAGCTTCGAATGGGCGTGGTACTGCCCAGTTTTATAAACTTTACCGATTAATGTATGTCAAAGTTACATAAGATTCGGTTAATCAAAAGTAGTTGAAAAGGAATATTTACTTTGATCATAATATGGTCGTGTGACAAGAAGTGAATATTTTTATAAAGTGAAATAGTTTTGGCCAAAGAAAAAGGTTGTATAAACCAATTGTTTTAAATCATTTTAAAATAATCTTGTGGCAGGATATAAAGAACTTGCATCATGATGACCATGTGAGTCTGAATTTCGGTAGGCAAGTTTGAGATCATAAAGCAAATAGGGTGTCAAATGATGAAATGTCAAGAACTGCGCTTTCACCTCCTGGCAGGTGTTCAGTAAAAACTTTACCATTAAACTTTACACCCGCTAACAATGAATTTTTATTATGAAAATTGATTATAAATATGGATTTTTTAATTGTGCTGTGATTCCAAAGAATGGTGTTGTTTGTCGTCATTTAAATTAATACAAATTAAATTAGAATTAAAAAAAACAAATTTTCTTGCCTTTAAATCAAATTTAAAGACCTTCTAGAACTAATGGCTTTTAATATTTTTTTTATTTTAATTCTTAAATCGAATTAAGTTCAATTCTCGCATATTTGCGTCAAAAATTTTTTGCAGACATAAGATGGTTCAATTAAATTGTGATATCTATACATATAATAAAGATGTAACAGGACTATGTCAGGGCATGAAATATTTTCGAAAATCAATACGGAATACAAAACATAAATTATTTATTGAATTTTTATCTGTCTATCTGTCGAGTGTCTACGTCTACATACTATGAAAACTATTGGAAAAATAAATATAATAAAATTTTATAAAGGAGCTACATTCATACACGTATAGGATACTTTTTCCCTTAAAAATACATACCTTATTTCCAAGATAAAATAGGAATAAAAACACAAATTTACACAATTTTACCGATTTTAATGACTTGGCAGCACATTTTAATTTTGTAAACATGGCATTTTAGACCCTATTTAGAGAACTCTAGAATAATAGAAGTTAATATAAAACTATAAAAAAAAAATGTTTTAATATTCTGAGTAATTAAGCAGATTAACTCCATACGACGTAATTATATGAAATCTGCTGTACTAAAAAGAGTCTAAAATTTGGTGTGGATAACTTTTAATATTTTGTTTACAATTAACGGCTCTTTGCACAATGTATTTTGCATTAAATGTAAAATTAACTAACTGTAGGTTTGGTTAACAGGCACTCTATAACCGACGGTTACCGACTTGGGTTTCACCATCATGCGGTTACTTAACAAAAGAATATAACAAAAAATATGGCAATGCTGTGTTCATTTGTTTACGAAAAAGAATACAATGGAAGATTGAATTTCAAAGTGTTTTTTTAATTAATTAATTTATTTATTTAACTTAAATAATATAATTATACATGATTTTGGATTGAATGAACTTAATGATTTCTCTTAGGTTATTTGAGTCGCTGAATGCAAATCTGCACGCCGGATGTATGAAATCAAATGACAAAGTTTTGAACTTTATGAACTGAATTTTGCCTAATGGGATATTTTTCGCCCTAAATTTTGTTTGACATCGAATCCTTTATTTTACATATTTTTTTTGCAGATAAACATGCAAACTTTTAATATTAAACTTTTAATTATAAATCTCCAAAAATATTTTGCTGGGCTGCGCACTTATTTTATTTAAATATTTTCGTGCACTTTCTGTTATATCGTTCAGGCAGCGATTTTTTGTCATCATTGTATGACCAACGGTTTCGTCCATATCATTTACTTCAGAAGTGATATGACGAATCATTCAATACTCTGGCGAATATTCCCGCTTTCATATTAATATTGAAAGTAACAATTTCACACTTACAGATCCCTATAGCTTTAGCAATATTTTTGAGGATCAATATTCGCATGCTTGGCAAACAAGTTTAACAAAACCCAAATAGTCTATTGGTGTGTTTTGGATACCGTTTTTATTGCACCAGTCGATGTGAATGCAAGATACTACAAACCACTGTTTGTTTGACCACATCACTCCCAATGATGGAGGTCTCGTGGGATTAGTATACTTACGCCTTGCTGCCTGTGTTACAGTTTCCCATGCATGATTAAACGTGTGCTCTGACGTTCATTCATACTGAAAATTTTGATATCATTTCACAAAATATATATTCAAAAATCTTTTTATTAAAATTAAATTTAAATTTAAAATAAATATTTTTATTGCACAAAATCTGACAATTAAAATACCAACCGGCAAATTTTGTTCGGTTATATTTAACAGGTACTTTTCTCTTAAATGGTGAAAAATAAATGTTAAATAAATGTTAAATTAATTTTTAAGGGCCGTAAATGTCGTAGCTCGGTAACCATTCCATTTCGATTCCCTTTGTGAATTTTTTAACCACTTAACAGACTTACACTTTTGAAAAAATAATAACGCTGCTTTTAACCATCTAGTTTCTATAGCAGCGTAAAATTGGTATTGCCTTGAATAGTTGTTGTTTTTTTTTTGTAAACTAGATATACGTATGGATATAATGAACAATATATATAATCCTTCGTTGAAAAACTATCCTTCGTTGAAAAACAAGTTGTAAAAACAAAAGAAGTTTAATAAATTAATTTTAATTTTTGTCGACAAAAAAGTGCAAAAACAACTAAAATTAAAATTATGTAGAATATAAATTTAAGTTGTTAAAGAACAAAAAAGAAATTAAAAAAAATTAAATTATGTACTTTTATTGTCAAAAACAAAATAAGCTGGAAACAACTTTTTTAATGCCGAAACAATCAATAAGCCAGAAAGTTAATGGCATATCTAGACTGGTATCGAAAAACTGTATTATTATTATTATTTAGGTAGTAGTGAACTTTATGTGTTAATGAAATGCATGATATGATTTATTATAAATCAAATAAGCGCCAATCAATAATTATGCCAAGCAGTCAAATCAATATACTAAAACTACAGCAATAAGTTCTATTAGAAATTTTTTACTTAAATTTCGAAGTTTATTAAAAAATCTGTAGTGACCTACACTCAACTTTACCATACCCAATGGAAACAGATATTTTTATGTATATATTACATAATGAATATAAGTTCAAAGTATATTCGAATTGAAAAATTAATTATATTCGTTTTGGG
>OX451217.1:59411047-59551835 GCA_949628195.1 Phasia obesa | reverse complement strand
TAAATTATGTACTTTTATTGTCAAAAACAAAATAAGCTGGAAACAACTTTTTTAATGCCGAAGCAATCAATAAGCCAGAAAGTTAATGGCATATTTAGACTGTTATCGAAAAACTGTATTATTATTATTATTTAGGTAGTAGTGAACTTTATGTGTTAATGAAATGCATTATATGATTTATTATAAATCAAATAAGCGCCAATCAATAATTATGGCAAGCAGTCAAATCAATATACTAAAACTACAGCTATAAGTTCTATTAGAAATTTTTTACTAAAATTTCGAAGTTTATTAAAAAAATCTGAAGTGACCTACACTCAACTATACCATACCCAATGGAAACAGATATTTTTATGTATATATTACATAATGAATATAAGTTCAAAGTATATTCGAATTGAAAAATTAATTATATTCTTTTTGGGATGTTAAGTAAACTACCCCTTGCCCCTTTCCGATTATGCCCAAAATTTATACAGCTCTTCATCTCCATATACCAAAGGCACATGCTGTATTTCATTTTGATATGTCATACGGTATGACCTGTATAGCGTTTACAAAATTTGGTAGCAAGTAAACTACCCCCTGCTCGCTCCCGCACATACTGAATTTCAGTTTAATATGTCATACGGTGTGACTTTTAGAGCGTTCACAAAATTTTGGGAGTAAGGAAACTACCCCTTGCCCCCTCCAAATTATGTCTAAGAACTATACATCTCTTCACCTGCATATAACAAAGGAACGTACAAAATTTCCTTTTGATATGTCAACCCACCCACCCACTGACATCATCGCGAAAATAGCCAAAATGGATTCAGGAGACCTCAAAACGTATAAATCCGTCGAGATCCCGACCTAGACCTTTTTTCAGGATTACTATACTTAACCTTATACTACGTACGGTAAAGTAATAAAAGCACGGGCTTTGGATGCAAATTTATAAACGTGTTTTGTATATTAGCGAAAATAAACTTTTTGCATCTGCGTATCTGGCAGCTGTAAGTTATTTATACATTGGGTACCTAGTAGATCCAGCATCCTGACAATATATTGATGCAGATATGGTTTATATTTACTTTTGTTCACGCTACTGCAATATAGTCTATATATATATATATATATATATATATATATATATATATATATACTGCAATATAGTCTATATATATATATATATATATATATATATATATATATATATATATATATATATATATATATATATATATATAGACTATATTGCAGTATTTGACACATAGCTTTTTTATGTACAATTTTATTACCGCAAAGTGCTACAGGTAATGGCTAAAATTAACCCGTTTACAAAAAATAAAAGCTACTAACAAATCATTAAAATTGGTAAAATTGAATTACTATTTTGTATTTCATATCGAGTGCTACCTGAACCAGCAACAAAATTTTCAAAAAATATTTTAAATACAGACACGTTCCTATCACATTTTTTTATATTTTATACACTAGCAAAATGTAACGTGCTATATCCTTTGAAACATTACTCCTTACTACATTCTTGTTACTTGCAACAACAATTAAGCTATCAAATAGTTGGTAATAAAATTTAACAAATTTTAAGTGCTATTTGTTTTTAAAAGCCTTTTAGTTTTAAATTACATTATACGGTATAATATCTTTACAATTACGATAGAATTCTTTTAAAAACTGCAACTCACTCAGGCGATATGGCTTAAAGTGAGTTGATAGACACTTTGATTAACGAAAAAATGCTAAAATGTAACACATACACGCATATTTAAAACCACATACATACATACGCACTTGGTCATAAAAACACAAAGTAGATCACACAAACGAATGATGGTGACGACCAACTGACTATATCAAAACGGACTTAACGGTAATGCAAAAAAAGAATCCAGCAAAAAATACGCAAAAACAAAGCGCAATACTCACCAAAAAAAAAAAAAAAATCCACTATACTATAATACACTGGCTTTAAAAGTGTACGATTATAAAGATGTATGTGTTTCGGAACAAATTGTCTGTTGGATTTCGATTGCATTCGATATCATCAGCAGCAGAAACATGTTAAAAGCTTGAACATGTACATATTAAAGTCGGAATTTTTTGTCAAATAGTAGTAGATACGTTGGGAAAACGCGAATTCATACAAACCTAAAGGAACATTTATATGGTATTCGTATAACATGGTACTTTTACTAAAAAAAAAAGATTTAAAAAAAATTATTTATTTGGTATAAAGAGTTAAATAAGATTGTGTGCTGGCAATTTTATCTAATGATTAAATACATGTTTGTGATATCTAAACATTTTCCCAGCTAACTGTAACCAGAACTTTATTAAATTCCAGTAATTTTAAATAACAAAGTTGAATTTTTAAATAAACAGACTTTCTTGGGAAATCCCTCTTGAAAATATGATTTCATTTAAAGCTGAATCTTGACAGATACTGTTAGGCGTGCAGTAAAATTTATATTTCTTGCTCCAGAGAGTATGTGTGCACAGATGTGTGTTTGGTACATTTAAGTGGGATTTTTTTGATGGTGGTACATCAGTGCGTATGAGTAATATGTGTTCAATGGAATGCTCTTGGTCACGAACCGTATATCCATATACATGTGCATACATACATACATACATTCATTCATTCGCAAAAATTTGTTGCATGCTTTTGTGCATAAAGTGAAAACATTCTTTTGATTATTTTGCATTCAATATACATATTTCTTTTTTTACTTTGAAAAGCAAAAAACAAGCACATAAAATGTAGCATATAGTATTTCGAATAGTGTTGTTGTTGTTATCGTCGTCAATGCTGCTGTTGTTGTATTTACCAATAAGAACTCTTTTTATTTGGTTACTGCTGTTGCTTGTTTTTTTTTTTGTTTTTTGCTTAAGTAAATGTGCCCCTATGGAAATCAATGTGTACGTTAAAGCTTAATTGGAAAAAATTGTGAAAAAAATTTTAACAAAATATATAAATCTACAAATATAAAAAAAAAAAAATAAAAAAATACACGCATTTGTATTACAAAAAAGATAAAATAATACCTATACGTATGATTACACTTAAAAACAAAATGAAAACAGCATTAAAATGAGAGCTTTTTCATTTATTTAAACTCACAAAAAATGGAACATGTCGCAGTTCGATGTATTAAACTTGTTCAATGTATAATATATCTATATGTAAGTATTTACTTCTTAAAAAATTTATATTTTTACAAATTTTAATAATAAAATACAATAACAAAAATATTATACAAATAAAATGATCAGTCATTTTTTCATATGTTAAGCCTGAATATTTGTGAGTAGTTATGGAAAGTTTTATAGTGATTATATAACTGACTTCCAAATATTTTACCAAGCCAGGTAAACTTATAGATAATTCGATAAAATATTTAAATTTTGTCAAAAAATAATTTTAGTATTTTATATCATTGTAATCCAACTCGTATTTCTTTTTTAAAGCATTACTTTTATAAAAAAAATATTAAATTAGGTGTCATATACTTATTTTCAGCAAGAAAAGGTGGGAAGGCCAAAGAGTTACGTACATATCGATACCTTCCCGTAAGAATGCATTAAGCGGCATTTCTAAAATTATTCAGGAAACAAAAAAAAAACGTCTCATTTAGTTATTTATTTGTGTATTTTATTGAAAGGAACATAATAATATTTGGAAAGCGATTTTCAGAATACAAAACTTGACATAATACAAATTTCAGGGAGCAACATTATTCCAGTGAGGAAACTTGGCGGTTGATACAATTTTATTTTCTCTCTAATTTCCTTTGCATCCATGATAGGGCAGCGCAACCTAGGCCAAAATGTGGCGCTTAACTTCTAGTATAGTTCCACATGAAAAAGTCATTTTCGAAAAAAGTGTCGCTTAATACATTCTTACGGGCAGGTATCGATATTAATGTCTGTCCATCTGTCCGTCCGTCTGTCAGTGCCTTTTATCTCTGCAACCGTAATAGATAGACTCTTGAAATTTTCACAGCAGATATATAACTGTTGCCGCTATAGCAACAAATACTAACACCTAAAAGGATGTTCCGTTAGAGACGTGTTATTTTCGTTTATGTCTTTATTTCTTGCAGACCGTAATTAAAACTATGTTCGCTTTTTAAGCAAGTCTACAAAATTAAACCTAAAAATTAAAAGGTGTTCCGATAGTGACGTGATTGGCATGTATATGGCCTAAGTTTTGAACGACAAAAGGTAGACTCTTGAAGTTTTCACAGGTGGTGTATTACTATGATCCCTATAAAAACAGTAAAAATTAATGGGTCTTTCGACAGTTACGTGATTTGCATGTATTACGCCTTATTTTTGAACTGTAATAGATAGACTCTTCCAATTTATATAGCAGGTGTGTATGTTAGCACGCCGCTATGACAATTATTGAAAATAAAGGGTGTTTCGACAGTGACATGTTTTTCACGTATAGTGACTTATTTTTTTAATCGTAATAGGTAGACTTTTGATATATTCATAGAAAGAGAATTACCATAGCCGCTATAACCAATAACAAAATTAAAGGGTGTTCTAACTCGCACTTGACTCATTTATTTATATATTACATGATTACAAGGAAAAGTGTTCTGGCCTGTAAAAATAGCCGAAAAGGATTTTCTTATTTTGTTTAAGTAGCCGGCCAGTCATAGTCAGAATTTAATACCATCGAGTTATTAGACTAAATATTATAACTTAGGTAATTTTATACATTTTGTAATATACGGTGGGTAACAATTCAAAAGATTTTTTTTTATTGATATAAAACATAACTGGGGCGAACAACGAAAACTTGACAACAATTCGTTTCCTAATGCGTTGAATTTAACACAATACGGACGGGAAAACTTTAAAGAACTGCTAATATTTTGGCAGAGATATACTCGTATGTATGTTTTTCCTTTACTTTTTTTAAGCCTAATTTTATTAACATAATTTTTGTTGTAACTACTTCCTCAATGATAATTTCACTGTTACATATTTGATTTTCAAATTTCTATCCCAGTAAATCCCATTAATCCCAGATAAATAAATAAATTTATAAATTTAATTTTATTTACATTTAACAGCTGATAGTGGAGCCATATTTCACCAAAAAAAACAATATTTAAAAGAAAAGATATATTAACAAAAAACAAAATTATATATTAACAAGTGTTAATTTTAGTAAAAAGCTCAAAAATAAGAAAAATATTCTAAAAATAAAAAAGTAAAAAATTTAAAATCAAAACGTTCACTCTGCACCAATTAAGAAATATAAATAAACCCAATGCAGAGTTCCCTCAGCACTATGAATTTCGGCAACGAACTGATTGTGTGTGTTTTCATATATACAAATATATTTTATTTTTTCGAAAATAACACAAGACTTCGTTGTTGCGTGATTGCTAGCATTTAATCAAGGCTTAATTCCCACATGGAATCCACTTTTAAGAAAGCTTTTACTAGTGGTTCTGATTCTGTACCTCTTTTAGGTACAGTCTGCAAGTATTATCTTTTCCAATTGTTATCTTGGATAGATGATATTTGAATTTTCCGAGTTAAGGGACTTCTATTGTATCTGAGCACCTTACTAGCCTTCCTGCCCAGTGCTCTTTGAGCTCCATTCGAGCCTGCTAACACGTAGTAGACTCCCTCGACCTTTTCAGGTTTAATGAGTTCACCCATTGAAGGACCTTCGGACCTTATCTAGATGTTAGTTAGCTAATATTATTGCCCTACGCGCTATGTTTATCCTTTGGCAATTAAAGTATTCCGAGCAAATTCTGCCAACTCTGACTCCTTTTTTAGAATTAGTACTGAATTTTATAAATTTTATAGGCATATTGATTTTTCTGTAAATGTTGTTAAATAACTAAATTTACTTATTATGTAAAGTATTATTTACTGTTTTAATGCCGATGGCGATCTTTAATCTATAGACTGAAATAAATTAATAAATCTATATATATAACTAAATTGCTAAACTGTTCCATACATCCAATTGTGTGCTGGGATATTTCAGTGCAATTTTTACGCTATGGAAGATATGTGTTTATAACTGCCGATTGCATTTGCATTTAAATGTAATAATTGTTAATAATTTTTTTTATTACCTTCTAAAATGGTATGTATAAATTTTTTTTTATGTTAGTCATTGAACTGTTTTTCAGCTCAATAAAAATAATGTCTGTTTTAATAAATATATTTTTTCCCTTTCAAAAGCTGAAGTTGTTGATAGTTATGTGGATTCATGACCCCATTTTTGAAAAGTGGCATAAATTTAATTAGTATACGTAATTAAAAAAGATAAATAAAAAAACTGGCACTTTACATTAATTATATTTTATTGCAAATAATTGAGTATGGTACTCACTAGCAGAACTTCTCCTTAATGGAAGTAATCAATGTTAAATAAACACATAAAAAATAATCTGGGCAAAAGAGTACAATATTGAAAACTTCTGCCACCTGCTGCAACATATTAATTTCTAAGGCACTTATCTGTGAACCGTATAACGTTCATTGTTATTAAATTATATACTTCAACTTCCTGAATTTTCAATGATAAAATTAGCTTCTCGTGGCAAGATTGGCATCAAAACTAGATGTATTGTCTGCAGTAGTTATAGCTGCATTGAGCTTTTTTTATAAAATGTGTAAATGTTTTTCCGACTAAAAGCTACTGCCACCATAAATTGTTGTTTTATAGAAACTATTGTTTCCATACAAATGATTTTTTTAAGTTGAGGTTAACTCTATTGAGTAGTTATAGGGAATACATGAACTCGACAATTCATTTGCATGTTAATAAAAAAAAGTTAACTATTGTTTTCTTTTTCATCCATTGATTTTTTTGTTTTTGTTTTCTTCAAAGTAATTAAATCAAAAAATTTTACTAAAAGTAGTGATAAATAATGTGTTCTGAAAATTCTATTACTTCTTACAACTGCAACTAGTATTGGGATAAACTTACCAGTGCACATAGGGGTATTTTGGCAATCTAGCCGGACATTACTTTTTTTTAATTATATTGGCTCTCAAAAGTTATTGAGTAATGTTAGATCAATCAAACTTGGCAGAAAGAAATCCTATGGCCTTAGGCTATTAAGCCTTGAAAATAAAAAAAATCGGACCAAGGAGAAAAAAGTTCCCCTAAGAAGAACTAATCCTACCTCTGAAAAATTTAATTTTGTTTCCCTCACTTTCGTTTAGCAAATGCAACACTTTTAAACAATAAAATATTATTTGAACAAATAATGTAATTATTAAAAGTAATGAATTAGATACGCCTTAATACCATAAAAATAAAATTTTTATGTTTTTATAGGCAGGAGGAGGTATAATCCAATCTATAATCCTCCAATCTCACCCCCAAAACGTGAAAATGAGATTTTTTTAATTTTTTTTTTTTTTGTAATTTCCAAAAAAATAATAATTTTGAAGTTTTAATGTGGAAGAGAAGGTGCCTTCCCAATTTCTAACCTATCACCACCTCCAAAGAATATTAATAAAAAAAACATTTTAGTAATTTATTTATTTATAGTATTTAATTTTTATGAAAATAATTTATGCGTAACTAGCTGTGTCCGCCACTTTGTCAACGTCCTTACAATATTTTGTACGATTTAGCTTCGAAGGAGCCCAATTACATTATGCAACTTATGTCGCTGAAATTTATCTCTTTTCTTCTTTAACATTTTATTTGTATTTATATCATGCAATTTTTATTGCAGAAATTTCTGTGGATGGAAGCATTTGTTTACATTGTAAACTACATAATTATAACTAGGAATTAGGGAACAAAGCGAATTTCAAGAGTATATGAATATGTGTGCCCCGCTCTCTGAAAAATACCTTATGAGAATGGATAAGGAAATAAAAAGAAATATTTATGGTTAACTTCCTTTTAATCTAATACAAAGTGAAATTATAAAGTATGGGAGGGAAAAGTTTAAAACCTCATATTTATTACTTTTCGAATTTAATAGGGAAAGTTAAAAGCTAACAATAAGTAAAAATTACCAATAAAATGCTAACTTAGCAGCAAGCAGAAAAAAAATATTAAGTGTGGATAGGCAATGACAAATTTATGAAGTCTTTCCGATGTTTAAAACATAAACTAGTAAATCCTTTCATTTCTCAAAATTTAATTTTATAGATATTTGTATGAACTCATTAGTACAATTCTATTTTATGTTGTCACTTTATGGAAGTAAAACTTAATACTATAATGCTAGTTTTAATTGCCAGTACAAAAAAAAAATAACCGTAACACTAACCAGATTAATGTTATTTTGTTTAGTAACTTTTATTATTAAGTTATATGGCGTTTGGACTATTAAAATTTAATTGTTTAACAAAGTTATGATATACGAACTAAAACTGTTCACACTGCAATTAAATTGTTTAAGTTTGACGATTTGTCAAATGTTTAAACTGCTAACCTAAAAATTAAAATTAAACTAGTTTAACTGTTTTAAAAAAATTTACGAAATAATTAATAATCTAAATATAATTAAAATTATCTAAACGATTTAATAATAATAATAAACATGGATGAGTTATATAAACATAAAAAAAATTAACGTTTCTATTATTAGAAAAATTAATTTTGTTATCCTTAGGAAGAATAAGGTTTTGTGAAGACGATGGCCAAACGCCAAGTGACGAATGCTTTTAAAATAATTTCCTGTTAAACTGTCTGTAACAAAAATAACAATCACCGTATCGTATGCCATACCACCACCAAAAGAAAGAGTAGCTATTGCTTTATATTCGGTAGAACGTTTTGCAAAGTTTTAAAAAATAGCAAAATTAGTATAAATAAATTTTTAATATACATACTTCAAAATTAATACAGAGTTTAAAGTGATTTGTTTGAAATGTTTCGTTTCACTTCTTATTTTCATTTATTTTTGTTTATTTGAAAAAATTTTAAATCATTATTTAACTTTACACTACATACATACATACAATATGTATGTATACATAATACGTATTCTTGTAAATATCGTGATAGGTTAGGTTAGAGAGTATCACAAACACAGTGTAAATTTCGTTTGTATTTTTGGAAGCGAACAGTAAAGATGTTTTGGCTAGAGCCCTTCTTTTTAAGAAAATTTGTTGAAGTGAAGTTTGCCAGAATTGTGGAAAATAAAAAGTGAAGTTTTTTCCAATTCTTTCAATAATTTTGTATGGGATCGTTTTTGTCTTTTAGCAAACCATTTGCTGACCAAATTCGTGTCTTTCTTTTCTTCTGATTGTCGTCAAGCAATAATTCATCAATTACCAAAGCAGCAACTTATTCACGCGCCATCTTTTATAAGAACCTAATTGCTCAGTGTCTTTTGTATAATGATGTTTGACAAACTTCGCCTGTTCATGTAAAAACTAAAGTCTCTCTCTCTCTCATCAGGCCATGCTCACAGGCATCGTTTGACCGCCTAAATGCCGCTTTAGACTCAATTGTATACCCTCTAAAGCGGCATTTAGATGGTCAATCGCGGCTTGTCAGCGCGGGTGGATGAGAGAGAGTGTTTAGCATTTATATAATCAAGCAAAGATTGTCAGACATCATTATACAACAGCCACTGAGCAGTGAGGCTGTTATTTAAGATGGCGCATGATTTAGCTGCTGCTTTATTAATTCATGAATTATAGGAAGACGACAATGGAATTATTAGAGAATAGAATTATAGAGAATTATCAACAACGACATCATGACTATACTTTTTTATTTTTTTATTTATTCTTCAGTTTCTAATCAATTATTTAAAAAAATTTATTGAAAAAATACAAATATTCTTTATATTATTTTTGCAAAAGAACACCTTTCGGCAATATTGAACTTCTTAGTAGCTGGTCAGAGTTATGCCTCACTTTTGCGGCTACATAAGCGCTAAACGGTGTTAAGAATCATTCCTAGGAAGTTCATATGTTCTAGAAAGTTATTTATTGAGATCTTAGGTTCATTTTTGTAGTTGATTGTTTCTTTTAATTTTGAACGGTTTGCTACCTATGGACCAGAATTTTTTTAAGTTTTTTGCGATTTTGACCTTGAAGATGAAGTTTTTTTGATTTTATATGTTAACAATTTTTGTTCTTTATGATAAGAGCTATAACTTTGCCTCAGAGAGTATATCAAAATTTCAAACGGTTTGCAAAATATGACCTTGAGTAAATGATCATTTTTTTGCAAAAATGACATCGAGGCCCCACAGCTTTGAGGGCCCATAAAAAAAAACCTCGAGGACTTTGGGCAAAACTGGGAGACAGGGGTCTTTTTTTTTTGGTCTTTTATCACGTAGTGGTGTCCGTATATGGTTATTTTTTTCCGTGTTGCACTGTGATATAGCACGCTTTTATACCAAAATTAAAAATAAATTGCAATGTATTTTTACTTTATTTTATTATTGTTCATTATAAATTCGATCCGTTTTTAGAAATATTTTAGAATATTTTAGAATATTTTAGCATGTATTCAAAGTATACAAATACTCTAATCGGAAATTGCACAAATAATTAATCTGGAGTCAAATATTATCTAGTGTTGATTTTTTCTCCTAACATCGTACTTACAGAAAAAATATGTTAGCGATAATAAATCGCTTTATTTAAACAGGCAGCTTGTAAATTGTATTGCAGACAAACAAGGGAATTACCCTTGTATTTATTTACCTAAATATATTATATTATATTTGTTGTAAGTCATATTTTATATTTGTTGCAAGTCATTCTGGGAAGGCAGGCCTTAAAATCAACTAAAATGAGGTAAGATTAAAATCAGTTCAATGACACAGTTGGAACCTAAACATAAGGTTTAGTGGTTTTTCTAAATGTATGTATGTATGTATGTATGTATGTATGTATGTATGTATGTATGTATGTATGTATGTATGTATGTATGTATGTATGTATGTATGTATGTATGGACTTAAGTTTCGTCTTTTCCAACAACATATGCAAATTCTATAAAAACGGTAATACCTTAGTTACAAATTCCTATTGTAAAAACTGCAATTTAGATTTACCTGTACACTTATTTAAATAGGATGAACAAAAGTGAAATTGTTCATCATTTGTGTGATAAATAGAAGCCAGTGAAGATGTCATTCCGGTGCTTCTGCAATTTACCCTTAAAAATAATCTTTCTATATTTATTATTATTTTTTCACATTGGTAAACAATCCCGCGCTCAAGAAAAAAAGTGCGGACGTGCTTTAACAGAAGCCTTGTCATTGTTTTGTGTAAATGGTTTTAACAGTCGGATTAGGAGATCATGTAAGTAAATAAACAAAGTTTACATACGTAAATGTTTTGCAATAAACCAACAAACACTTAAGAAATAAGATGTTTTTTTATTTGATATTATAAGCAATTTTACATCATATTCGGAACTAGGCAGAGGGTTGAACTAAATTTTTTTGTAGAGGTTTCAAGCCGTTCGAACACAAAAATTGAATTAATTTTACACAAAATATTTAAGAAAATATTTTCTAAGCTTAAAACTAGTTTCAAGTTTATTAATGATTTTTCGCTTTGTATTTGTTCATCATAACTAATACACAGCCTTGTATTTTATAAATCAGAATACATCCATGCATTTTTTTCTCGATACGATATCGATACAAAAAAAATTTAAGTTGGATTTTTTTCTTCTTATACAAAATTACAGCTAATACATTGTTACCATTACAACTCAATATTTAAAAGGAGTTTGTTTATAGAACAAATTATTCTCAAATTTTGTGGATAACGATTTTCGCAAGTCGATTTAAACGAGGCCTGCAGTTGTAAACTATCAATAAAAAAAAAGTATTGTTGCACCACTTTTTTCGGTAAAATAAAACAAGTGGATCACCTTCCTCAGACTTTCTAGTAATCATATTGCAAACACCGTTTTTCTATAGGATAAAACATTATATTGTTCCATTTTTTTTAAGGTTATCATATTTTCTAATAATTTTTAAAGACTCTTAACAAACGGAATGACATCCGATTACTAAGAAACGGCATTTTTAATTGTCTTTGTAGCGTGTTCGAAGTGAAATTTTTACAACCTATTTCATCATTAACACTCTTCAGTTATAAGTTCTAGTTTTCCGATAAACTTGTAATGCAGCTTGTTCTTGTAGCAAACGCTTGTTGCAATAAATACTAACACTGAAAATAAATATCGATAAATCAATATCGGATAAACCCAAATATAGCCTTTATATATTATTATAACAGGTGCTTCCCCACTTCATAAAAAATAATTATAAATAATAACTTTGTTAAGAAATTTACAATATATCTAAAAACATTTGAGAAAAAAGTTTGAATCAAATACCTTTCTCAACTTGAAAAAGAAATATATTTGTTGTGAACGCAAAGTTCGGGATTAAATTATGCAACTTTTGTCGCTGCAATTCATCATTAGTTATCGAGAGGGTAGAGAGGAATCAAAAAGGGTACACACATGCATATAGTCTTGAAATTCGTTTTGTTCTCTCATTCGTAGTTTTAATTTTGAAGTTTAAAATGTAAACAAATTTACATATACATCCATAAAAATTGCTGTAAAACAAATTGCACAATATAAACACAATATTAAAGAAGAAACGAGAAAGATTGCAGCGAAAAAAGTTGCATAATGATCCTCTAAAGAGAATCAACTCAAAATTAAAATTTTAAGCAAAGGCAAAAAACTTTTTTTTAATATATTTTCATATCAAGAAGAGTGATAAAACTGTATTTTTGTTTGGCAAAAGAGTAGAGAAAGCTTTGAAAAATTTTACAGTGCGTATATCAGTACTGTACACAGATTTCTTGCAAAAAGTGAAAACTGGAAAATTTGAGTTGACTCTCTTTAGGGGAACAGATCCGATATTGTTTATTAATTTTCAAATCATTTTTAAACGCTAATCATTTGCAAAAAATTCTTATTTTTAATAAGTCCTTATTTGAGATTAAACCTAAATGTTTGCTGGGTATACAACGTTACTCAATGATAAAGGGCAAAGAAAATAAAGTGAAACTAAAACTGTTATTTCCGTTCCCTGTTTATTAAAATACGAGTACTATTTCATTGCTCTAAAATACAAATATAAAATTTTTAATTATTTCTAGCGGAACAAGAAAGCGATAATCTAAATATTTCACCACCTACTGATGGATTGTACTACCGTCTCAAGGAAATATTCAAAAACTATGAACCGGATTTTAATGAAAGTAATCCAAATGTTTCAAATCTTAAAGAACATAAAATCTTAATACGCAAACGCAAGCAAGTGTATGTAGTAACTGCCAAAGGTGTTGCAGATGAATGTTGTGTTCGGGCATGCGCATATGACGAAATAATCCAGTATTGCGCTTGAAATTGATTTTTCTTTGAACTAAAATCTATTTGCATTAATAATTTTTTATGGTCATAGATGTTAACAATATTGTTGATTAATAAAAAGTTTATAAAACAATTTTTCATACAGAATTTGTTTAATAGCTCTTTTTTTAATTAATTTTTTGTGAATATGAACATTAATATACATACATAAATAATAAAAGCAAGGCAAAAATCTAAAAGTGTTCAGATTTATAATTTCTGTAAGATTTATTTACATCTATACATATACAAAATTACAAGGTAAGCAGTCAACGCAGGCATTAAAACAAGGCGGATTTTTTTGTTGCGAAGCATCTAAACTGGATTATAAATAAATCAAAAAAATAAAATAAATAAATAAATAAATAAAATATAAATTAAAATAAAATTATTAATAGAAACTAAAAAATCTTTAAAAAAGATATAAATAAAATAAAAAATAAATAAAAATATATAAGATAAATAAAATTAAATTATAATTATAATTAATAAAAACTAAAAAAAGAAAAAAGTTTAAACAAGAAGATTTTGCTAATTTTTTTTTCAGTTTATAATAAAAAAATGTGTCTCTAGATATTTCGAAGTTGTTTGATAGATTGTGGAAAAATACACTCCTGTCAAAACTCATTGCTTTTGGCGTCGGTTATAACCTCCCGATTTATATCGAGTTTTCTCAGAAATCGCACTATACGAGTTGCTATAGATGGGATTTCATAAAGCGAGTTTAAGATTAATTTAGGGCTACCGCATGGCTCTGTTCTTTTCCTACCCAATTTCTTATTTTTTTAAATGACCTTCTCTGTCAAACTTTCAACCCTATCCGCTCTTTCGCAGATGACAGCACCATTTGCCATTCGTATGCATTTAGTAATAGACCGAACCAGTTGGAGGTCGAGCAGGCAAAGCATGAATGTTACGCTCAATTACGATCTCATAAAAATATCCGAATGGGGTGGTGTGAATAGAATCGATTTTAATGCCCGTACCACTCAATGTTGCATGCTTACACATAGGCGTACGTTCGGAGATGATATTTTATAATAGCCAGTGAATCGCACTACGAATTACAGGGTAAATTCGTTTTTTAGTAGAACTATTCGTATATGGAATAAACTCCCTCCAGAAGTCTTTCCTGTCACTTTCAATGTAGGAAAAATCAAATCGAATATCGTCAAACACTACTCCCTCTTTCCTCCTTCCCACAACCTAATTTCCTAGTTCTGGCACAATGCATTGCATGACTAGGTGTCATCCGCTGAGTGATGGTTCACAAAAAAGAAAAAAAAATGTTACAAACTAAAAACAAAATTTTGTCTTATAAAAATAAAACCATATAAAAAACTCAATAAATAGGACGAATTATTGGGAATTCGTTATCCACATTTTCGAAAAGCAAAAATAAAGGTAATAAATTTCTAAAAAATAAATAAGAATTGTGTTATAAAGAGACATATACATTTATATGAATTTAATTAATGGGCGTGGTACCTACCATACAAAGTAAAAACCCATTATCGTGTATCTTTAGAGATAACATGTAGAGTCTTTGGTCAAAAAACCCATGGATAGTCTAGCAAAAAGCAGATTATATTGGAACAATGGGCTATCATACAAAAAGAGTCTTGAAATTTTTTACGAAGAACTTCCATACTAACGTGCGATAGTACAAAAAATGCTGATTGGAAGATTTGGTGTGGTAACTCCCATACAAAGTATACGTAAGGTTTTGAAATTATAAAAATCTGGCCGGGCGTCCGACCTCGCATACGAACTGAAATACAATAGTGATCCTCTCTTCTCCGAGAAAAACTTGATGTGAATAGTAGCCCAATTCATGAATTTTTGCCATAGTGTTGACACACGTGTACATTTCACTCTCTGATAGTTTGAGTATTTAATCGACTGTTTCTGACGTGACGATCTGTTTTAAGTGACCTTAGCCCTTGTCCCAGACAAGGGACGACCATAGTACTTACCAAACCTTTCTTTGGGTTTTACATAAAAAATCAAGTGATTTGCAGCGCAGAAAGTCACTTTTTTCATTTTTAGTAAAATTAACGAGATTGTCTGCTTTCAATCAAAAATAACCTAATTGCCATATCTACCAATAAAAGATTGAGATTTACTGCGCTGGAAATAAAAAAATTACGGAATTATCAAACGGTCCTCGCATATTAGAAAACATAGTCCAAATTAGCATCTATTGGCCAATATTATTCTTCTCTTTATCTCAAAACTCATTTTGTTTGTTTTGTTAATGGAGGTACCGAGGTAGATAAAATCGCTGACTACCTCAAAGTTGTAGTTTTACACTTCCACTGTTTGCCACAGTCTACTGGACGTCTTGTGCGTTGATACCATTAACTTGGTTTTATCGATGTTTAGACCAACTTTGGCAGATTCTTTTTCGATTTTTTTTAAAGGTGGCAGTTACCGCTCGCAATGTTTGACCCATGATGTCTATATCATCAGCGTAAGCGAGTAACATGTGTTGTTTAGTGTATAGCGTGCCAGTTCTATTCACATTGGCATCTCGTTTAAACTTCTCCAGCAGGTTTTTAAAAAGGTCACACGATAGACTGTTGCCTTGTTTGAAACCTTGTGTGGTACTAAGTGCTTGGGAGAGGTTTTTTCCTATTTTAAATAAAGATCGCATATCAGTTAAGGTCATCCTGCACAGCCGTATTACTTTTGCACAGATACCAAACACAGACATGGCTTGGGGCTGTCAAAAGCAGCCTTGTAGTCTTGAAATAGATGGTAAGTGTCGATCTGTTTTTCTTGGATCTTTTTCAGGATTTCACGTCAGGTGAATATCTGACCTCAATCAACATTGATATGGCCCAGGTATCTCGCCATCATTAGATTTAAATCTTTCACACAGTACGCTGGAAAGTATTTTATAAGCGAAGGGAAGGCGACTTATTCCTCTGTAGTTGGCGCATACTGTCTTGTCTCCTTTTTTGTGCACGGGACATAAATTCCTCAGGTTCCAATCATCTGGTATGCCTTCTTCTAACCAGATTGAAAAAACCAGCTGATATATACACCTTATCAGCTTGTCGCCTACGGTCTTAAATAGTCTTTAGCCGAATAACTGCTACTTTGACCGCATTCTGGCTAGATGATATACGCCTAGCACCGTCATCTGGTATTGGCTCTGTGGTATCTTCTTTATTTTTACAGGAAGATGTGATTGTACATACAAATCAATTAATACGTCTCAGTTGGACATGCTAATAAATATATTTACAAACCATGAACATTTACAAAACCATTATAGAGGATGTTCAAAAATACATACATGTTTTTGGACTCCATACAAATTTTTTTGAGAATTGACAGTAAAGTGTTGCGAAAAACAGAGTATAAAATATACGAGCGTTTTCTATACTGAACAAACTTTCAATAATATTGAAAGGCTTAAAAGCCCGCAATCATCCGCATTGAAGATGGAAATTTAACGACATAATTTTGAAAACAGAGTGCGAATGTACCAGCAAAGCCGGGGAGAACATTTATTATAGTACGACTTATCTCTATTTTAGGTACTTTAGAATTACATAAAAAATAACATTTAAAAAAAGTAAACTACGCTTTCTAAGTTTTGGGACACAATTTTTAAAACATTTATACATATTTACCCGTTTGTACTTGTATGCAAAAAAAATTATCTTGTGTATACATATAATAAAATAGTAACTCACTTTTCTGTCTGTATGTCTGTCTGCCTGCTTTTTATTGACTTTTGGATAGATTTTAACAAAATTTTGTGAGGAGGTCCCAATATAGGATACTTTTTTCCGCAAAAATATCTTAGAAAGTTGTGAGAAAGCAGTGAAAGTACGCAGTTGAACTAACCGGATATGAATACTTTACTTTTTATAAAGTAAAAAATACATAAACTGATACGTAGCATGTCTTAAGGCGGAACTAAAATCGCTGGTATTACCACATAGCACTAAATCGCCGGCGCAGTAAAATAATTATTAATTGGCTATGCTAGCTTCAAACTAATTCTAATTCGCCTAAAGAACACCAGAAGCGCTTGAGAAGCTTTACTATCGCACTAACCATCTGTCTTATCTACTACTAACCCTTTGTAAAGGAAGTAACAGAGTTAATGTAGGCCTGAGTGTTAGTTCTCTTAAAAAAATAAAAGCGTAAGGGTGGATTGCTTTCAAAGCAAAATGGAACAAAATATTGAAGGACGCTGAGTGAAGAAGTGGCGGGCACAGCTAGTTTTATATAAAACAAATTAATACATAAGTTAGACAACATTTAAGTAACTACTATTATAAATTGTTTTTTATTTTTATTTTTTTTTATTTTCATACATTTTAAGATAAAAATACATACCCATATGTATATACTCCTACCTACAAATGTATAAAACAAAATATCTAAATTGTTTGGTTTTCATGTTTAATTTATACAAACACATGTTATTATAGAATTTACATATAATTGCGCACAAATGCACACACATGCATTAGTAAGCTTATAAAATTGCTTTTGTTTGACATAAATCTATAGTTGTATTACTAAAATGTGTGTGTGAATTTGTGTGCACGAATGTGCATAGTTGGGACATTAGAATGTGTCTGCTGTCCTAAATTTGGCATATTTGTTAAAACATGAGGTTTGTATAGATTATTTCGATTGTATGTAGGAATATTTAAATACATAACGGGTAGTCCAAATACAAGTATAAAGATTAAATAAAATGAACTTAACTAAACTTAATTTATTTTGCAATATTATAACTTTATTAAAAACAAGAATTATTTCCATTATAATAATAACTTTAGGGTAGACTAGCGCCCCCATTGTGTAGTATAACAACACTTTACGACTGCCACCAATCGCAATTTGTGTGTGATACAGTCACAATGAGTAGCAATTTATATAATATGACAAGCCTTTCCAAGGCAAGCCTAGATCCACATTATAACCTCTTGCTTAGGGGTTTGGAGACTATCCAAACTCCGTCTGTTGAGAGTGCAACAGCACACTTGATCGACCGTGCACCATACCTACAGAAATCGATCTTAAACCACAACCACCACGTGTACCCCTGAAGGGGACCTCACCAACAACCGGTCACAGAGAGGATAGGCTCTCTGTGGGACTATCGATTCCCGTGGTAACAGTCCTTTGGGCACTGGTCGGGCCTCGAAGAGAACCCGTATGTTTTAACACACAGACCTTTTCTTCCAGATTTAGGTTCTAGGAACTCTAGCTTCTGGTGCCCCTATTTTCCCCGAGTGAACCGCGTCAAAGCATTTGCCATTGCTGCAGTGACAATTGGAACCCCCGGGGATGCTTGATGAGCTGTGTGACATATTGCGCTGTGCTGGTGGAACGTAAGAGTATCCAAGTTCTGGCCATAAAAAGTCCGTATTCATGTCGGTGTAGAACTCGCCGTTGACTCAACGATGTTTACGGTGAATGCTAGTCAATGTTTCGGACAGCATACATCTAGCAATGTCACAATAACATATGCTTTAAAAATGATACTTGTATTTAGACCACCCTGTATATATATTTCAAAGGCATAGTTATGCACTTAGAAAATAATTACACTACGTAATGAAATTTAAAAAAGTTAAGATGTGTGGTTATCGCCTTACTACGAAACAAGTAAAAATTCTATTCACAAGATTTTTTAATTTCCATTACAACTTTCTGTTTTTAGAGATGGTATGCCTTTCTTTATCGATCTTGGCAGCTTCACTTGCCGATAATTGTAACGACAAGTGTACTTTTTTAACTTTATATGTGTAACGTTTGGGTGACAATAAATTAATTTGTGGAAACGTGGGGAGGCGAACTCTTTTCAAGAGTAATTTTTATGATTCTACATTTTAAAAGCGATAAAAGTAGGAGCTCTCAAAAATGGTTTGGTTTATTCAGAGATAAAATATGGTCATAAGTTAACACTGATATTTACGTGCATGGGAAAACGTACCCCGTACAAAGCAGTATTTAATGACTTTATATATAGCGGAGAGTTTTAAGTTTAGGAAATAAATTTTGCATACAATTTTTTCGCCAAATTCAATTTCATTGATATCAGTGTAAAGTAAATATATCGATGTAAATCCCCCCGTGGGCACTAATTGTTATTGGAGTTTAGGTCCCTACCTTGACGCAGTTCTGTCGGGGAAAATATCTACACCAGACATAAGGGTTCCTGGAACCTTAATCTGGAAGAACATGTCTGTTTTATTATGGTAGCCCTACATAGAGCGGCCCATCTCTGTGACAGGTTGTTGGTGGGGTCCCTCCGGGTAAAATGAGTTGGATGGTCTCCAAACCAAGTTTTATAAATTGCTACACATTAGCGCTTGTATTGTGCATTGTGCGATATTAGGTGTGTTAACTCATCGCAATCGGATTTTATAATGTGCAGTATTCATATGGGGCTGCTGGTCTACACTATTATTTTACACAGTGGTCAGGTTATGGCCAACATGGCTAGGTACTGACGTATTTCTTGATCACAAATATCGGTGTTATTTTTTCCGGCGGTGACCCTTATTTTCATTGTTAACACATTCGTATGCTTTGACGCAAAGCTTCCGGGATATATGTTGGTACCAAACACCTGGGTTTGCTGGAAGAACAGGTCTGTGTATATAGGCTCTCCAAACAACTGATGACGTTCCTTCGGGGTACACATCACGGCTATGGTTACCACCATCCTTGCTGCGATGATGCAATGCTGGACAATGTGCTGTTCCATACTCATCAGAAGACACCAATTGGTGTCAGGAGTTGCCATACAATTGCCATATTCTAAAATTGCTATATCGTTGCTACGCCATTGGAGGGCACCAATCGACGTATTGTATATACTCAGATCACGTCAGGTTAGGGCGAACACTGCCAGGTACAGACGAAATGCGTAACTTTATGCCTCTTTTTGTCCAAAATTCTAGTACGAATTACGCTATGGCTGATCCTCTTGTGCGATTATGCAATCAATTCAATAATTTTTATAAAAATATTGATTTCTCTTTAAATTTAAATATAATTAAAAGAAATTTAATTGTAATTTTAAATACTGTCTAATATAATAAAATCTCTACTAATTTAAGTTTTTATGTAATAGTCTGTAAGGATAACATCCATTGACTATAATAAATAAAAAAAAAAATTTAATTAATTTATTTATTTTTCATAATAATTTCTGCTTTTCTATTTTTAATAGCTTTAACCACTTAACCCAGAATTCTTTTGCCAATTTATGACAAAGCAATAAACATACGTAGAAGAGTCTTAATTTTTTATGACTTTTTTTACACACAAACCAACAACAGTTTTTTAAAACTGTTTTAAAATATTATGACATTATGACAATATGACTCGATAAGACACCGTTTGAATACCCCACTTGTTTATTTCTATTTACGCATAATTCCTTAAACATATATTGAATAAATATTTTATGAAAACAAAAACATAAAATATTTATTTAAAAAAATATAATAATTGAAATTGATTACTGTGGGTAAAGCAGTGTTTAAAAAGCTACTTGTAGTATAGAAAATAAACGAAAATATTGGCTTTTCAACAAAACAGCAGCAATCTATAATGAAATTAAAAGCTCTTGTAAATAAAAGGGAGATAGTGCCATTAGTAAAACGAACGTAAGCTGCCAGTCGCATGAACAGTTGCTAGTAGGCATTTGAACAAGAGATAAAGTTGCATGCAAAGTGCAGGCAGCCGTCTGAATACAAAGCAATATAATGGCAATTGTTTAAAAATGAAAGTGCTGTTTTTGTATTGCATACAAACAATTCATCTAGAAAATGTTTATAGCAAAAACAAAATTTTTATAATAACAACTCCGCGTGATTTTCATACAAATATTTTAGATGAATTTTTAGTCGGTAATAAACAACACGTCACCAATAAATTGCAAAAAATATTATTTTAACATTAATAGGAATATGAATAGATCAATCTCAGCATTTACGCTATTTGAAAGAATTTATTAACAAAAATCTGCAATACTACAAACGTGCACATTAAAGTCACTTCAAAATACTTAAAAAATAAACTCATACATATGAAGAATATAAATTTTTATTGCAACAAAAGCATCGAAAGAAAAGTGTAAAAATCGTAAACTTAATTTAAAGGAAATAAAGCAGGACAATAAAATTAAATTGAGTTTTAAATGTTTATAAGAATTATGTTTTTCTGCATGTTTGTAAAAGCTCCTATTTAGTGGGATATCACAACGTCTTGTATCTTATAACGTCAATAAAAAAGTAACGTGAAAAATATAGATATAAATCATAAAAAATGTTTTCAAAGTAACTACAAGTTTGAGTATCTTATAAAATTATTGACATAACTATATTAGATGGTGTATGAAGGTTAAAATAATTTTGTACTTTTATGTAAAATGTTGCAATTTTAATAATTATGGCTATTTTATTTGTTGTGTTTTTTAAGCAATAAAAAATCTCCTAAGTTTGTGTATTTTACATAATTTTATTTCTTTCCTCAACAAAAATAAATATTGAGAGAAAGAAAAAGGTCAGGTTTATCTCAAGTATTGTGTAGGTAAACAATTGTAAAGAAAGCTGTAAATTTTAAACGTAAAAGTTTATTAACATGCAAATATTAAACACCTTTTTTAAGTTAAATTTAGTTTTCAATTATTTATGTCAAAAGGAAATTGATCAATAATTCGAAATTTAACACGAAGTTAAAAGTGGTTTTTTGTATGCCTTAGTTTCAAAGGCAGTTTTTGTTTATTTTGTTTTAAACAGATGAACAAATAAACCAAGGAATTAGAAAACGACTCTAATCACAATTTTCCAAAATAAAAAGTATTAATAAATATTGGACAAGGCCGACAGAAATTTTAATAAAAAAGAACTGTAATCCTTGGGCATAAAATAATATTTAACTTAAAAAAGTTTCATTGCTAACGAAAGGTTGGCTAAAGCAACAAAAAATTTAAGGAAGTAAATATTATTAGAAGAAAAATATATCAAACAAGAGGAAAGCTTTAGGTAGTGGTAGACTGGGTTCTCACCCAGATAGACGATTCAAAACAATTTCTCGTATTCTATTATCTGAGTTTGGTTTGTTAAGTAGATTACCAATTTACAACTAAACGCTGCCCAAAGTAGATAGATGCGAAGAATGCTGAAGGAGGATGTAGCGATTCAGAAAAAGTACTACGTTTTGCTAGTGGCTAAAATAAAATTTTTCCCAATTTTTATTTCAGATTGAACTTCTTATTTGAAAGAAAAAAAAAATTCAACATAGAGAGATAAAACGAACTTAATTAAGCCTTACTTAATAAATAAATTTGCATTAAGAGTTGACATATTTAAAAAAAGGGAAAGATTATAGAAAAAATAGCTAAAATAATTATTAGATTAAACAATGAATAATTTATAAATGACTAAAATAAGGGAATGACTACTTTGAAGGTTATGTTCCCAGCTAAATCATTAGAATTAATAGACATAAAATATTTTTTGCGCTTTTTAAAGGTCTTATTTAGTTTCAGATAAAATTCTTTCTAAAATTAATTTATTCAATTATATGGCTATAAAAAACCTTAATGTTATTCTAAAAAATAAATAATTGTATAATTGAAAATATATATTTATAATTTTTACATTTCTAAATTTACTTGGCTGCAAAAACTTATCATCTGGATCAAAAATAAGACACACAAATTAGGTCTGTTCCAGTTGTATAACAAAACAGTCCGAACTCGCACAAATTAGCCCAGAAGTGTTCCAGATAACAATTTTTGTGCAATTTTAAGAGAAAATGAGAGAGTAAAATTTTTCATTTCCTGTACAAGGTAGTAACATTTTTTTTGTGTAAGTTCGGACTAGAATTAAATTATCAGCTGTTTATGTTTACATTTAAAATTTAAAAAAAATTTAAAAATTTTAAATGAGGGAAGAATGTTTTTATTTGAAATTTATTGAAAAGCAAAATGCAAGATTTGCAAAAAAAGTTCCAGCACAACGTGCAAAAGTTACTTGGCTTTCCATTTTGCAAAAAGTATAAATAATAACTGGCTTTTACTTTTTGCAGTTTATCATTTTTTTTCATTTACTTTTTGCAAATGATGCGAATGATTTGCTTTTAAAATATTACGCATTTAAGCGCCTAAAATCACTAAAAAAAATTAATTTGAGAAAGTAAGCAGTACTAGTATTTCAAGATGTTCAAATGTGTTTTTTTGCGTTCCAGCAACTTTGGACGACTTTGTCGCATTCGGAGAGTAATTTTATATTTATTCTCAATAGTCCGGACTGTTTGTTTTGTTATGCACCTGGAACAGACCTATTAACAAACTCAATGAATTGCACCGATTGCTAAACGGCGACCAGAACGATGAAGTGAGTGCGCAACATTTAGACTTTTTCCTCTGGGATGCCGTTTCAAAAAAAAAAAAAAAAAAATTATATAAACAACTATACAAAACTGAATTTTGTAATGTTGACCAAATACTCTTTAATTGATTTTTCCTCTTTTAATAAAAATGCGACTTCTTTCTTTGACTTCTCTCATTTAAGTGAATTTCAGTTTTACTAAGTAATTAAAACACGAATATTTGAAGCAGATATGCATATTTACATATTACATTGCGATTTATACGAAACCGGTTTAACGTATTTTATTGCAATTTTTAAGTCGCTCTTTTTATGTTATAAACCATGAGCAGTAAATAGATAGCAGTAAATAGATACATATGTATATGTATATGCTGCCTTACATCAACTATTGGGTCTTTAAATGCATGTAAGAAATATTAAATTTTAATTCAATGTAGTTTTAAGTGTAATACAAATATGTTATTTAAAAATAATTAATAAAGTATCTTTCGATACTTAATAAAAATAAGGAATTTAATTCAAATATATGCTATGCGAATAATCCGGAAACTTGAGATAGATAAGCTAATGCGAAGCCAGCCTGTTCCTTAATTTTAAGTAAAGTGGTATATTTTTTCAAGCTTAAATGAATTTCTTAATGTAATAAGTTTATACAATAGTAAAAACTTGTAAGTCTTAACGACTATTAAAAAGGTGTATAACGGCTGGGGTCTAACTAAACGTTTATTTTCTAATAAATGGGATAACTTGCATATGCTGCCAGATATTTGGTAAACAATTGAATTTAATGGATAATATCTTGCATGATTATCTCACCAGTTTTTAATAACATTAAACCAAAAAAAGTACTTTTCGGTTTAAAATCTTTAATATAGTTGAGAAGATTTTGTTCGGCTTAAGGTCTTTTACAAAATTTTAAAAATGAAAAACAATAAGCAACATTGTTTACTTCATTTTATTTTTCCAATATTTCGGTTAACATCGTTCACCATTATCAAGGAATCTACATATAAAAGAACGAGGATACATTTTTTTATATATTACACAATAAGACATTAAAACATAAAGTTTTCGTACAATACATTCATTAAAATGTTTAAACAATTTACGCTTTAGTTCGCTAATAACATCCTTGCCCAATCTATTTTTCCGAACTAATTATTTATTTTGTTTCTTGTGTTTATTAATAATATGCCGATATAATTGAGCGCAATTGTCTGTGTCTGTCTTATAATTTAAACGTGTTGTTGTAGGTACATTGATTATGTGTAACATTACCAATGTAAATCTTTTTTTATAATTCTGCTCTTCCTGTAAAATTCGTACTCTCTCAAAATCAGGCCTCTGACAATCTAATGCACAGGGGCAGCGAATGCAGTTTTTTTGCTCTATAGGTTTCCCCACAGCTTTTAAATCGGATTTGTGAGATGAGATTCTAGATTTTAATTTCGTTTTTGTTGTACCAATGTATGTCTTAGGACATATGTTGATTCCGACTCCATTGCAATTAATTTTATATATAAGGTTCGATTTACCTTCTTCTTCGTTTAATCTATCCTTTGTTTTGCTAAATAATTTGTTTAACAAATTATTGTTTTTCATAGCCAATTCATGCTTTTTGTTGTCATAAATGTCTGTATTTCTCATTCTTTCTGATAATCCAGGAACATATGTAATAGCTTTAAATGCTTTCTGGGGATTCTCTTCTCAACTAAGAAACACAGGTCAACTATTAAATAAAACACACTGAATCTTTAATATATTTAAAACTTTATTTTTAGTATAAGCACATTCTAAACATTTCTTTTCTAAAACCTCTTGACCTCACAACGGTTTAGTAAATGCACTTCAGAATGTAAGAGTTCGTTCATTTTTTTATTTCTTGGCATTTTTTGTAATGTTTTACAGGGGCTTGGGTTGTCTTGTATGATCAAAGAAACTAAAATGTTTTTAACTCTGTATTATATTAATAAACAAAAAAGCAAAATTAATAAAACAAAAAACTCTTGTATATGGTTTAATACGTGTAAATGTCGTTAGGCCATTTAAATTAAATGACAAATAATTTATTATTAAAACAACATAAATTAGATGACACAATCATAGATACTCGCTTAAACTAGCAAACAACACAAACTTAAACACAAAACAAAAACTAAATTAATTTTGTTAATACCAGCGACTGTCATCCCCAGACTCCTGAGAATATTGTAACGCACGTGCACGCTAATAGCAAAGCAAGCACATGTGTTGGTTACAACATCACACATACATATGTAAGTAGAAGAACTTTAATACTTGGTTATAACAACAAAGCGAACTGAATTAGACAAAAATATCCATACACTAACAAAAGCTACGCCTCAACATACAAAAGTTTCATTTAAATTTGTATTTTAGATAAAAAAAATAAATAGTTCCATTTAATCAGGAAAAAAGGATTAATTTATTTAAATTTGACCTCGACAATAATGAAAAAGTATTAAAGAAAAACAAATAAAAGTAAAAGTCCTTTATTTTTCAAACACCCTTAAATTGCGTTTTAAAAATTTTATTAAATACAAGAAATATTTTATTAAATATAAAAATTCGTGCACGAATTAATTACTAATAAATCTATTAAAAAAAAAAGTTTTTGTGCTCATACATACAACCAGAGTACAGAAATGTTCACACAATGTTCACCCATGTATGAATGTGTACATTTTTAACCGACTTCAAAAAAAGAAGGAGGTTATCAATTCGTCTGAATGTTGCTTTTTTTTTTTTATGTTTGTGCCCGCAGAACTCAGTCATTTCTGAACCGATTTTAAAAATTTTGCACTATTAGAAAGGTTATGGCTACAGATTGGTCCCATTTTAAAAGAAGTTCAAAATTTTAAAAATTAAAGGGTGTCCCCATACAACATACATGTTTTTTACGTGTATTATGAACATTATAGGTCACCAATTTAAAATTAAAAAAAATTGCGTATCACAGTAGCTCCCAACAACAAAAAGTAATTAAAAAATAAAATTAAAAATTAAAGGGTGACCCCATAGCTGACTTAATTTCACCTTTATTCTCCTATCTTTTGAACCGTTATAGACAAACACTTGAAAGTTGCACAGAATGTTCGTTACTATGTCTGTTATAATAAGTATAAATATTTAAAATTAGAAATTAAAGGGTGTCCCATTAGTTAGTTTATTTTGATATATATATGGCCAAACTTTTGAACCTTTATAGACAGACAGTTGAAATTTACAAAGTACTTGTATTGCTAAGTCCGCTAAAATAACAAGTGTAAAATATGAATTTGGAAATTAAAGGGTGTCCCAATAGTTAATGTAAAAGTAATATATATGGCCAAACTTTTCAACTGTTATAGATAGACAGTTGAAATTTACAAAGAACCTATATTGCTTAGTCCGCTATTAAAACAAGTATAAAACTTGGATCTATAAATTAAAGGGTGTCCCCAATATTGATGTTATTTGACCATTATGTCCTCATCTTTGGAACCGTTATAGACAAACACTTGAAAAATAGACAAAATGTTCACTACTATGTCTCGAATAACAACAAGTATAAATATTTAAAATTGGAAATTATAGGGTGTCCCAATAGTTGATGTAATTTGATGTATATGGACACAAAGTTAAAATTTAAAAAGAATCTGTATTACAAAGTGTTCTTTAAAAAGTATTTATATTAAAATTTGAATTTAAAGGGTGTCCCAATAGGTGACGTCATTTGATATATATGACCCTATCTTTTAAACAGTTATTGATAAACACTTAACAATTAGACAGAATGTACATTACTATATCGGTTATAATAAGTATAATTATTTAAAATTATAAATTACAGGGTGTCGCAATAGTTTATGTAATTTGATGTATATGACCAAACTTTTAAACCGTTACAGACAGAAGGTTGAAATTTACAACGAACCGGTATTGCTACGACCGCTATAACTAGTATAAAATTTGAATTCGGAAATTACAGGGTGTCGCAATAGTTACCGTCTTAAAGAAACATGCTTTTAAGTTTGTCTGTTTTGAAGTCGGTTTTTTTTTGCAAGAATTATATTTTTTAGCTTCTCATACACGTGTGAGAGACTACAAAATATTTTGTGTTTTTCATTTATGAATGCGACGAGTTATTTTTTCTCTTTCTGTTCAAAAGTGTATAAATGAAAAAAAGGTTTGTTGTTCAAGCCAGTGTTCTCAGATTAGGGGATTTATCCCCAAATCGGGGATTTTTATTTAGTAATGGGGATTAAAAATTAGGTTTGGGGATTGAGGAATTCGTTGAGAATAAATTCAAAATTTTAGGGATTTTTTGGGGATTATTATTTTGATTTCATATAGTTTTTAGATTATTGTAATTTTATTAATATTTTAATTGTTGGTTATTTGCGGTCGAATTTTTCACCAGTGCAACCGTCATATAAGACAGCTTGTCCAGAGTTATCCAAACCAAAAAAAAAAATAAAAAACAAAAAAAAAAAAATAATAACCCAGGGATGGGATGGAAAATTTATGGGAACATACATACATATATATGGGTAATTCCAAGTCAAATCAACAAAAAAAAAATGTTTTCAAATTTACCACTCCCGATTTTATTGAAACTTTTTTATTTATATCTCTTACAGTTTTTCCGCTTAAAGCTTAAGTTCTTAATTATAAAGAGATAAAGGAAAATTAGAACTTAAGCCTAAATAATTAATTTATTAATTCAAAAATAGTTCAAATAAAATTCATATAATTTAACAGAGCGGGCACGGCTTTTACATTGTTTACTTCAACGCTATTGTGTTAATAATCAAAAAATATACATTTGTAAAATAAAAAATATCTAATTGTTGTTAATTGCTAACCAAACGTTAGCTAATAGCAAGACAGATATATACCATTTTCAAATAAAAGAAAATATATAAAGAGAATAAAAATAAAGAAAACTGTTTACTTGGTAGTATAATATAAAAAGAAAATAGAGTTTACAAGTGTAAAACAATTTCAAAAAGCTCTATCTCCTATGAAATAAATGTAAAATTAAAAATTTCTCAGATTCTATTTCTTTGATAAGTTTGTTTAAATAGAAAATTAATAACACTTGAAACTACCGGGTAGATCGATAGATAGAGTACTGATGACGGACACAGCTGTCTGAAAAATGCATTCTGCTTTGCTGGTGCCTAATTTTTCTTTATCTCTTTATAATTAAGGACTTAAGCCTAAATAATTAATTTATTAATTCAAAAATACTTCAAATAAAATTCATATAATTGAAAAAAAATTTATTTTTACATAGAAAACTGTTATCTACAATTTTTAATGATCTATGAATCCAAAAATTGGATATCCATTCTTAGATGGCTTTTATCCACAATTTTTTACGCACTAAAAACCCAAAAAATTGAATTTACATTCCTTAAGTAACCAGTAAAATACTTATAGGAACTACCTTTTCCCCTAACAAATAAATTGCACTTTTATTATAAAATGTTATGGGTAAAAGAGATTTAGTGTAGGCATAAACAGGTAAGAAATACCTTAATCACAAATACAGAGACACATAAAAGTTATAACAACACTCGTTTTTAAACTCCTGCATCAACGTGTGTTTGAAATAAGCCAGCATCAGCTGGTTTGTTTGTTTTTGTTTGTAGGCCATCCATACGACAAATATGTACTCGTACCTTATTGCACATGCATGCGTGTATGCCATACCCTGATGTATTTGGGTCATGTGGTTAAGGCTATGATTGTTTTCCTGCTGCAGTTTAAATAATGATCTTAAAAAACAATTTAAGATTAAATATACAGCCAATTTATTAACTCTAACCAACAAATTTGCTATGAATGTCGAAGGTCTTTGACAGAAAATATAAATTTATTAAGCATAATATTTCAAGAAATAATGCGCCTACTGTACAAGGTACAAATTACACATTTTAGATTATAGTAAGTTATTTTTATAAAATCGGACATAATTTGCATAACTTTTGATAATTTGACCACTAATTCATTTCGGTGTTGGAATTTTCGGCATTTGGTATTTGGGTGAACAAACCCCAGCATTTAACTTAAATCACCTTGAAGCAATAATTAAAATATAAGTGCGGTCTGGAAACAATCTTTAAAAATCTATAAGCAACGTTATGTAGAAAATGTATGAAAATGCAACCAATGATGTTGTAGGCAGCGCAGAATAAGCCAACAGGGTTACTCCATATCAAATTAACCAAAAAAAAAATTGTTTTTAAATTTACCACTTCCGATTTAATTTAAACTTTTGTTTTTTATATTCTTTGACTTTCTGAAGCCAGATATCATTTAAAAAAATTTCTATAGCTATACAGCTATCAAAATAGGAAAATATCGCTTTTTTGCATATGAGCTCGAGGATTAAATATATTCTTATTCCAGTTCTATAAGCCCTAGGAAGTTGAGTAAAAGCTCATTTTAATCATGAAAAAAACTATTTTTTAATAATTTTTTTTTCTTAAATTAAAAAAAAAATTTTATAAAAATTTTTGAGATAGTGTCTTCTAATTTTTTTTAAAATTCATATATGTTTTTTAGTTATGTTAAAAAAACTTCATATTTTTCAGTTTTAAAATTATATTTGGATCAGAGAGTCAGGGAATATAAATAATAAAAGTTTCAATAAAATCTGAAGTAGTCATTTTGAGTGCCTTGTTGATTTGGCGTGGAATTACCCAACAACTGTTTTAAAATATAAATATCAACTCGAGTACTTCCTTATTGCTCATTAGGTTGATCTAATATTTCTGAGACTCCGAAAAAAATTTTTGGACCAATTGAAGGTTTTGATTGGTTTCAGATACAACTTTAATTTTATTTTTGATTAATTCCATTATTTACTTAATTGAAATATTATTTAATTCATTCTTAATTATTTATATAATTGAGTCAATAAAAAAATTAATTAAATTTGTATCTGAAAGTAATTAAAACTGTTAATAGGAGTATATGTTAGGAAAATGCTTTAAAATCTAAAGCATGTGGTGGAAAGCACGGTGAAGGAAACGTCATGTTATGGGGTTGCTTTACGTGGTGGGACCTTGGACCACTGCAAAAAACTGATAATATAATGAAGAAAGAAGACCATTTGAGGATTTTGCAGACTCATCTTCCCGATTTTGTAGATAAGAGCGCCTATCCTGCAGAAGAAGTAATTTTTCAGCAGGATGATGATTCAAAACACACGTCCAAAATCGTGAAAGAATGGCTTGATGAGTAAAATTTTCAATTAATGCAGTACCCAGCACAAAGTCCCGACCTCAATCCGATTGAGAATTTGTGGTCTATCGTGAAGACACAATACCAATCAGCCCCTACCAATTTAGACGAGCTTTGGCAGCGGATAAAAAATGAATGGCAGCATATTCCAAAAGATATTGTACAGAAATTGGTGGAGAGTATGCAAAAACGCGTAAATGATGTCTTAAAAAATAAAAAGCTTTGGACTAAGTATTAAAAATATTCGTATTCCGAAAGATTTTTTAACGGTGCAAAATTGCTCAAAGTACAAACTTGTACTCATTTGTGCACTCTATGTACATTACTTTTAAACCGTAATTAGCAGTCGTTTAAATTAGTCCTTTAAATTAAATTATTCCTTTTCAGAGAGAATAAAATGAACTTAACCCTCCTGACCATTTCGTCGGTCTGTGAGACCGATGAATCACTTTTGTGTTAATTTCACGAAAACAAAAAATTGCAACACCATCATTCTCTCAGTGTCTTCATTATTTCTCATTATACAACGTTTAGTGTAACAAGGGCGTTTGAGTTAAAGTGTTGTACCGGTGATTGCTAATCAGACGGTCTGTGAGACCGACTTATAGTTAAGTGTCACATTTTCGATAGGTAAGCTGGTTTTGCTAAATTGGAAATTTTTGGATGAAAATGGACAATTAGAGATCAGTTTATATGATGTAATAAAAGAATTATGTTCAAAGTTAATTATCGTGAGATTTTCGTTAGATATGGCAGATACTGAGCGCATAAGAGCTATTCTGAATGAAATCGATTCAGATCTAGATTCTGATGTGAAAAGTGGTACTGAATAGAGAAAGATAATATTGATGTGTATGAAGCAAACACTGATACTGAACAAGAAGATTCAGAGGAAAGTGATGTTAAAGATTTACAGGACGCTGAATCGAGCCACAAGCTCTAATGACTGATTGAAATTTACAAAGACGAACCTCATAATGAGGCATATATTTTAAGCATTTTGAAATTATTTTTTTTTAGTGTTCCTGTTTTTTTTAAGTAATTTTATTTTTTTGTTTACTTCTAAAATCTATGTTAATAGAAAAACAACATTTTATAAATGTTGTGTTTTGTGAATGATTTTTTTTTTTATTTTTATATTAGGTCTAGGATCAAAAATGCCAAATTATTGTGATGAAATATAAATTGATGCTTTGAGGTAAAAAAACTTAATTTTGTTTTTTTTTTCTTACTTCAGTTATTTCAGATTAGTTTGTTAAATATGACCACTGCACAAGTTTTGAAAACTTTAGAATAGTTTTGAGATACCGAGAAATACTTGAAATCGGTCTGAGAGACCGAGAAATGTGAATGTGTCGCACAAAAATGAAAATAGTCAGGAAGGTTAAGCTTGACTTTAAATTTCATCCGTAATTATAAAAATGTTTAGAAGACATGATTATGACGTACATTTGTATATGTGCTTATCCATTGAACCGTACTTAGCAGACATTTAAAATGTTTAGTAAGTAAAAACATAAAATTATAAATAATGGACTAAAAACGTTATTAAATAATAAATATTTTATACTTTAACCCCCATATTTATAAAAAATAAAATATATTGGAAATCTATTTTAGTATAAATTTTTCATACGAAAGTTGTTCTAAAATACATTTCAAATAACTTTTACTTTTTATAAATATGGGAGTTAAGGTTTAATAGAACATGTCACATGGCGTGTATGTCTGACTCACAGTTAATACTGTGATTTCTACGAATTTGATCGACAAAACATACCAGATGTTGTAGATTTTGGTATGGTAAGAATGATGTTGTAGATTTTGGAGAGGAATAATATATCATTAGAATTATCATGAGATCATTCACCTACTATTGGAGCTATATACATGGAATCATAAAACATTGCTTAAATTGGCGTTAAAACTGAGTTTTGAAAATAGTGATTGAGCGAAAAATTATACTGAAAAATAATAGGCCATTTGTTAACCATTTAATATTTTATTTAAATCATTTTTATATTCTATATTAATCATTTTTGTCAATAACGTCTCAGCAGCCTTAGCTACATTATTTGGAAATTAAATAAATACGTGCATAAGTATATTGTTCATACTATAATAGTTTCCTTCCTCAATGTTCTAAAGCTATAGCAAATTTTATTTTTGTTAAAATTTTAACAAGCAGGCAGGCGCTTTATTATTATCTACAATAACAACAAAAACTGATATTAAATCTTGCCATCATATGCACGCATTCAATTTAAATACTTATATATTATGGTTTAATTCAAAATACACAAATATAATGGAATTGTTCATAATTTAATACTAGAAGCATATGTTTATGTGTATACATAAGTTTAGAAATGAGTGTATGCCTTTTATACTTTATATATGTATGTATATTTACTATTTATGTTATATATGCTTTATACGTGATTTCCAAGGACGTCTCAGGGCGTTCTTTAGAAGATTAATGATTATTAGCTTGTAGTATTGTTTTCTTTCAGTGTATACTGCTATGTTTAAGTGTGTAATTGTATGTCAATGTATTTAAATAGGTTTGTATATTTATAAAGTACACATATATAGATACATACAGGCTAAATTAAAGATGCAAGTATCTATTGGGTGATTATTTAAACGTTTGCATTATAAATTAAAATATAAAATCCAAAACTACTTTTTAATTTTGAAAGGAACTATGATTGAAGCTGATAAATCAAGGCTTTCTTTTTAATGTTTAGAGAATATATATTATCTAAATGTTGTCTCTAGTAATCCTCGAAAAAACAAAATAGTTTAAGAGAAAAACAAAATAATTATTCCCAAGATAATTTTTGCTCTAAGTAGTGTAAGTCCATTTTGACAAAAAATTAGTTAATGATGAAAATGAATGCAATTTACTATGAAATTTTTTTATAAATATAAATTTTTTCCAAAAAAATCTGTTAAAATTTTCATCGTTTTGCGTATTTAATGAAGTTACAAATAAAGTATAATTAAATTTTAAGA
Organism: Phasia obesa; assembly: GCA_949628195.1. Classification (NCBI taxonomy): domain Eukaryota; kingdom Metazoa; phylum Arthropoda; class Insecta; order Diptera; family Tachinidae; genus Phasia; species Phasia obesa. The sequence continues at coordinate 59,517,803 of OX451217.1, read as the reverse complement.
GCCAATGTTGATTTTGAATAGAACACAAATTATTTAGGAAATTATTATCATTTGTTTTTATTTCGATAATATTGTTATGGTTCAATTACGTATGGAAGAAAATATAGGCCAAATAGTCACCGCGCACTCGGCAGTACAACTCCATCCGATGCTCCAAATTTTTTATGACTCTGAAGCATAATTGAGGTTCTATGCCGTTAATGTGCCGAAATTATCTCTGCCTTTAGCTCTTGAATTGTTGCTGGCTTATCGACGTACATCTTTTCTTTCAAATAACCCCAAAGAATGAAGTCCAACGGTGTCAAATCATATGATCTTGGCGGGCAATTGACATCGCCACCACGTGAAATAACACGGCCATTGAATTTCTCGCGCAAAAGAGCCATTGTTTCGTTAGCTGTGTGGCAAGCGGCACCGTCCTGTTGAAACCACATATCGTCCACATCCATATCTTCCAATTCGGGTAATAAAAAGTTCGTTATCATCTCACGATAGCGAATACCATTTACAATAACTACCTGACCGGCCTCATTTTGGAAAAATTAAGGCCCGATGATGCCGCCAGCCCATTAACCGCACCAAACAGTCACTCTTTGTGGGTGCATTGGTTTTTCGACAAGCACTCTTAGATTATCATTCGCCCAAATGCGGCATTTCTGCTTATTGACGAATCCACTGAGGTGTAAATGGGCCTCATCACTGACGATGATTTTCTTTGCAAATAGATTACCCAACGTTGCCATTTCTTGCCACCATTCTGACCATTGACGACGTTTGGAAAACGAGCTATACGAGCATGCACTGGTGTTTTGACATCTCCTACAGACCCGGTTTGCTCAAATTTTTGCACGATTTTTTCGATTATACACACATTTGGACGATTAAATTGACCGAAAAAATCACGAAGTGCACGATATGCATTTTGATTTGAAAATGATGTAAGTCCACTTTCCTCAAAGACATACCACTATTTATTTTATATTACTCTTTTATATTGTTATTGCTGAAATATTTAATAAAAATTTTATAAAAAGAAATTGGTTTGTTTGAATTGAGATCCCGTTGTTACTATTTTGTAAGTGTAAAATTTTTACTTTTTGCTGACTTTGAAAGTGTTGTAAGTCCTTTTGAAGTCATAAAATATATAAACTTTTGTTAATCACACTTAAAAAATGATTAGATTATTATTTTAAATCAATTTAATATTTAAAAACTACAAAAACATTTCACTATTGCACTAGAATAGTGAAATGTTGACTGTGGCGTTTGGCGTGTCTACTATAAGCAGAACACAAGTTCAATTGTGGTATAAACGGTTTAAGGAAGGCCGAGAAGATGTCAATGACGATGCCCGTCGTGGTCGCCCGAGCACGTCAACAACCGATGAAAACATTGAAGCAGTGAAGAAAATGATTTTGGATAATTGTCGAATTACTATTAGAGAGGTTGCTGATGATGTTGGCATATCGTTCGGCTCATGCCGAGCAATTTTTACGGATGTTTTAGGCATGAAACGTGCGGCAGCGAAGATTGTTCTATAATTACTAAATTTTGAGCAAAAACAACGTCCCATGGACATCGCTCGGGAGATGTTGCACATCGTCAACGACAATCCAGATTTGCTCGAAAAGGTCATAACTGTCCATAATGTTCTTACACATGCACATTTAATTTCATTTTTTACACAAAACTTAATACAGTTTATTTGATCCATTTTTTGAAATAGTAAAAAATCGAAGAGCACATCAAAACACGACTAACGTTTTTATCTGTCAAAAAGAACCGACAAAATAGCTGATAATGTCAACATAAATAAGAGACATGTGTACCAACATAAAAAATGCGAAAATCAAACATACGTACCTCACGAAAATAGAAAATAACGGTTTTTTTTAATCATACCTCATATATCCATATTTCAAAAATTATTCAAATACAAAACCTTAAATATCTCCATCTATACATATAATAAAATAGTAACTCATTTCCGTCTATCTGTCTGTCTGCTTTCCTTTACGTTCGCATCACGTAAAAACTACTAGATGGATTTTAACAAAATATTGTGAGGAGATACCTAAGTAAGTTGTCCTAATATAGGATACTTTTTTTTGCAAAAATATCTTAGAAAGTGGCGAAAAAGCAGTGAAAGTACGCAGTTGAAATAACCGGATATGAATACTTTACTTTTTATAAACTGATAAAATAAAAATTTACCCTATAAAAATGTGTATACTAAAGTTGTATTTATATGTATATGTTTTAGATTCATTTGTCCAGAAACATAAAGGGTGTTTTTTATAGAGGTATAGAACTTTAAGTTGCAATAAAACAACGATGGATTATTCGATTGACATGAATTTTATTTATCCGAAAGATAATCTTGTGGCATTACATTTTAAATATGATTTCTGGCATATAACCGCCGCGGCTGGCGCGGATGTAGTCCAATCTGGACGTCCAATTTTCGATGACTTCTTACAACATTTGTGGCCGTATATCGGCAATAACACGGCGAATGTTGTCTTCCAAATGGTCAAGCGTTCGTGGCTTATCCCCACAGAAAGTAGTCTAGCGGTGATAAATCACAAGATCTTGGAGGCCAATTCACAGGTCCAAAACGTGAAATTAGGCGGTCACCAAACGTGTCTTTCTATAAATCTATTGTGGCGCAGGCTGTGTGACATGTTGCGCCGTCTTGTTGAAACCACATCTCTTGGACATCATGGTTATTCAATTCAGGAATGAAAAAGTTAGTAATCATGGCTCCATACAGATCATCATTGACGGTAACGTTCTGGCCACCATCGTTTTTGAAAAAGTACGGACAATTAATTCCACCAGCCCATAAAGCGCACCAAACAGTCAGTTTTTCTGGATGTAACGATGTTTCGACATACACTTGAGGATTAGCTTCACTCCAAATGCGGCAGTTTTGTTTGTTGACGTAGCCATTCAACCAGAAGTGCGCTTAATCGCTAAACAAAATTCGCTTATGAAAATCGGGAACAACGGTAATCTCGTTTTGGGCCCATTCAACGACTATTTGCAAGCGTTGTTCGGGCGTGAGTTTATTCATGAATTGCCAAACCAAACTGAGAATAAGTCACTTGTTAAATCGGTCGCCATCTTGAAAAGTAATGCCAACTTAAAGTTCTATACCTCTATAAAAAACACCCTTTACATGCATACATATATATGTATATGCTAAAGAATTCTCATTGTTCGTATTTGTGTGTAACACGAATAATACTTCAACTATCTTTTTGTTATTTGTTCTTGCAAATTTTTTAAGCCTCTTTTAGTTCCACCTTCTTTTATCCCCTCTAAAACCACACACTGCTTCTGGGGCAAGATGCAAACATACACACCCATTTGCCATTTATTAATGGATACAACTCATACCTCTCTAGAGATAACAATATTTAAGTAAGGCATACAAATACATTAGTATAATGCTAATATTTGAAACCATTTGTCTAACTATATTTCATTCGCCGTATATCAATTTTTTGACAAACTGGCATTTGAATTAACGTACATACAACTATTTATATCTTTTTACATATTTCACAGATAATTTATATGCAGAACGTAGTCTGTTAGTCAGTCAGTCACTCAGGCTTATACAACTTGTAACATCTTCTAAGATGTTTCCTTCATTTACTAAATATGAAAAACTTAAAGATGGAATGAATAAATGAATTATTAGCCAGTGAACCATTCTCTTTCTATGTTTTGTTGTATGTTAATTAAAATTTTTAAATAATTTTATGTAATTTGCTGGCTGGTTATTCCTTAAGAAAAATATTAAAATAAAGAACGAAAGTTTGTTTTAGGGAGAAAAAAATTGTTAAATTTTGTCAATTAAAATATGTAATAAATATATTTACGAATTTAAATTACAAAGAACATGTCCAATATTGAGGACAGTTTGTTATTGATAAAACATATTTTTTATTTTGGCTTCCGAAATGTCAAAAACCGTGGGATATCGAAATAATGGTAGAACTTCTGGATAATTCTATGAAAAATCTTAAAAAAAACACCTAGATTATTGACGAAATATTTGGACGACCTTTATGGTATTGTGAAAACAAGTGAAATAAAAAAGATTCTGGAGCAATTAGATTCCTTTCGTAACAATATAAAATTTACAGTGGAAGAAGAAACCAACGGAAAACTTCCCTACCTGGATACCCTGGTTGTAATAATGGAAAATATAATTCTTGCAAAAAAAAAACCGACTACAAAACAAATATATGTGTATCAATTCTAAACTAAAAATTTAAAAGGAAGTAATCTGTAAGAAATAGTTCTCAAATCAAATACTTTTATACTAGCTGCTCTAACGGACATAGTAATAAACGTTCTGTACATTCAAATGTCTATCCGTAACGGTTAAGCAGATAAAGCCATATACGACAAATTACGTCAGATATGAGGACACCCTTTATTTGTTTACACATATTATTACTGACACAGTAATAAAAAGTAACGGTTCCAAAGATATGGCCATATATATAGCTTAAACAATATCACCTAGGGGACACCCTTTAATGTGCAATTTTAAATTAAACACTTATTTTAAAGGACAGATTCTTTGTAAAATTCAAATGTCTGTCTAAAACGGTTCAAAAGTTTGGCCATATGCATCAATTTACATCAACTATTGAGACACCCTTTAAAATTTTAAATATTGATAAATGTTATTATACGGGACATAGTAGTGGAGATTCTGTCTAATTTTCAAGTGTTTGTCTATAACGTTTCAAAAGATAGGGCTAGATAGGTAAAATTATATCAATTACGGGGACACCCTTTAGTTTCCAAATTTAAATTATATACTTGAGGTTATAAAGGACTTAGATATACAGGTTCATTGTAAATTTCAACCGTCTCTCTGTTACGGTTCAAAAGTTTTGCAATATACATCAAATTACATCAACTATTGGGACACCCTTTAACTTCTAATTATAAATATTTAATTTCTGATTATAAATATTGGACATTCTGTCCAATTTTCAAGTGAATGTCTACAATGCTTCAAATGGTTCAATTTTTATTTTCTGAACTTTAATTTTCAAAATTCTGAACTTCTTTTAAAATGGGACCAATCTGTAAGCATTTCCTTTCTAATAAAGAAAAAATTTTTAAAATCGGTTCAGAAATGACTAAGTTCTGCGGGCACAAACATAAAAAAAGCAACATTCAGACGAATTGATAACCTCCTTCTTTTTTTGAAGTCGGATAAAAATAAAAGTAGATTGATACCTGAAACCAACATCATCTGGTAGAATAATTAATTTTTACTCTTGCCAACTAAAAAATGTAATAATAAATACAGCAATTAATATTATTAAGAGACTTTTAGGTATAAGCGATGAGATTTTTCATATCAAGAACTGAACAAGAATTAAGGTTATTTTAGAAATAAATAATTTTCCCAAACTCTTTATTTAAAAACTTTTGAACAATTATAATTATAAAAAGAAAAAGACAACTGAACAAAAAGAAACAATTAAAATATATAAATCCATGATCACAGAAAGAATAAAAAATGCACGTATAAATAACGATGAAATATTTAGAATTGCACACACATCGAAACACATTGAAGCAATTAGTTTGTTTGTGCTTTGAATTGAAAAAACATCGCTCTTTATATACACACACGAACTTATCTCACATATGCTCTTTTGCCTTTTTTGGTTGCCTTTTGGGCATGACTGTTCATAATGCAAAAGAAAAACTACTAAGAAACTGACGAAATGCATTGTTTATCTTTAACAGCTAATTTTTCGAAATTTTGTTTTTGCGTCATAAGTAACCTTTTCATAGACCGGGTCACATATATTAAATCAGCTGTGAGGGAAATGAAAAAGACATAAGCGAGCAAGTAACAAACAGAAACAAATTCAAAACCAGAATTGCAGGGCACAGATCGTACATAAAAAAACATGACACAAAAAACTGCATTAGAATACCACTGTGCAGAGAAAAAATACAAACCTAACTTAGAGAAATACTACAAACGGTACACACTGGAAATGCTGCACACAATCAACGCACCTAAAGAAAGGAGATTTAATTTCAAAACAGCCATATAAAATTCTGCGATTAAATAAGATAACCAAATGTTATGTCTAATCAGTACAATGTTTAGTGTGACAACTGTGTGACGTCTTTTTCAAGTACATTTGTTACTCATTGTAAGTCCTTTCCCAGCAAAAAAAAAATGGGTTTTTGGAAGCAGTGAAATATTTTCCTGCCATACAAAATCTCTTAATAGTAAGCACACATATTTTGCCTAAATAAATGCAATTTTGTATGACATAAAATGTTAAGTTTTCAAAAAACAACGAATTTTTTACATTTCGCCTTACAGTAGTGCATACTAAAAAGGACAACTGTAAGGCAGAGATAAAGAAATTTCGAATTTACGAGGAGTTACGACGAGTTACGAACTTAATACCGTATGATTTTAGGACATATATTTTGAGCTGCATTGAGTGCTTAAAAGGAAATACTACTAAGTGGGACATCGCGTACAAATGTCATGTCAAACGTAAGCAGGTTAGTAAGCGATAACAACTCGTATTTCCTTTACAAACCTGCATACGACGAAGCAGTATTTTTTGCTGTGTTGTTTAATGTAATATTTATATTTTTTCTTTTTGCACAGTGGTTACAAGTAATGATTTTGTATGAAATGTATTTTTCTTATTTTTATACACTTCACCACAGGTAGAAAGGGTATATATAAGTTTGTCATTCCATGTGTAATTTCTACAATATTAATTTCCTACCCCATAAAGTATATATTAATTGGTTTCAGATTAAATTTTAATTAATTGAGTCAATTAATTGTTTAATTAGGATTTCTTTTGTTATGATTGAATCAATTAAAAAATTAATTGAACTTAAATTTAAAACTGATTAAAACCATTAATTGGTGAACATTTTTTTTCTGTGTTGTAACAGAGATATTTTTGAGGACAATTTGAAAAAATAATTAAACCAAGACAAAAAACCAAATAACCACCACCGGAATTGGTATTCTTATTCGATTTATTATTCTTATAAGAAGAATAACGCTAATAAAGCTTTTATGTTGTGCAGTTTTGTTTTCAGATTACGTTGAAGAATTTTATCTACTAATGGTAATAAATAATATATAAATAAAATAAAATATAATTAAATTTTTAATAAAAAATGTTCTAATAATTTGAGTTATTTAAAAAAAATATCAATTAAACAACGAAAATAAATACATTCAATAAATATATTCAAGAAATTTCTGCGATATAATGAATTTAAAAATCATCTATAGATTTCACTAAAAAGTTTATTAGTTGTATAATAATCTACTGTTCTTCAATTATACGCCCTATTTTACAATATTTAGGTAAATTTTTGATTCAGTGTGGATTTATTAAAATTTTAGTTTCTGAATTATTTAGTTTTAATCCCTTCCCCCAAAATCTGTGTGTAAATCAGTCATATTTTTAGCATTGTCTAAAATCTGTCTGCGTGAGTGTTTGATATATTATTTGCCCAATTGGACAAATTTTTCTAAGGTAATGAATGATAAAGCCTGTGCAGTAAAATTTCAATAAAATGAAATAAAAAATCATAGATTTTAAAATTTCAGTAATTTACGTACATATCGCACTTGATCAACAAGAAGGTATTAATTCAAAATTTTTAAATTTTCACTTTTTGCAACAAATCCAACAACAACATCAATATCCATCTACTGTAAATATTTCAACGTATTGTGATTACTCTTTTATCTCCAAATCCGCATATGAGACCATTTTCGTGATAGTGTCTTGGGTACCTTTATATGAACAAAAATGTATTATTTTTATTTAGCAATAATTGCAAAACATTTAAAAGATAAATCAGTCAAGTGCGAGTTAGTCTCACACACGTAGGGTTCCGTACTATGTTTGGTACGACTTTAAAAATTCAAGTTGCTGATTTTTTTATGTCTTATGGGGCACCCTTCATTTTTAAAATCAAATCAAAATTATATTCTCGAAAATTGCATCGCTATTAGAACACCTTTGAAATTTTAGGAATTGTTGTTATAACGGCCATGGTAATACACTTTCTATGGAAATATCAGGCGCCTACCTATTGCGGTTAAAAAATAAGGCAATGTACATGAAAAACATGTTACTGATGGAACACCCTTTTGTAATTAGTAATTGTTACAGCGGCCGAAGTACAACATCTACTACATGTCTCTGTCGGAACACCCTTTAATTTTGGTATTTGTTATAACGGCCATGGAAATTCTCTTTCTATGAATATGTCAAGAGTCTACCTATTACGACTAAAAAAATAAGTCACTATACGTGAAAAACATGTCATTGTCGGAACACCCTTTAATTTTTAGTAATTGTCATATCGGCCGTGGCAACATATCTTCTGAACAAAATTTTAAGAGTATACCTATTACGGTTCAAGAAATAAGACGTTATACATGAGAATCACGGCACTGTCGGAACACCCTTTAATTTCTATTATTTGTTATAGTGGCCGTAGTAATAAACCCCCTGTAAAAACTTCAAGAATCTACTTATTATCTTTCAAAACTTAGGCCATATACACGCAAAGCACGTCACAGACATTGCAGCGAAAACAATAGGGTTACGTTTTTACACTTTGTGTACGGAACCCTAAAAAACAGTGTAAATATATTATTAGATGAAATTTGATAACTATAATATGTTCGGATTTTTAAATTATCTTAAAATGTAATCACAAACAGTTTTTTGAACTCTACTGAAAATTTAAAAATTTTGAGTTAATACCCTCTTGTTGATCAAGTGCGATATGTAGGACACAACGACACAATTTTCGAATTTAATTTTTATTCTTACTTTAAGCATTTCTATTGACAATGGGACTGTTGTGCTGCTAACAATAGAAAATGTTTTTGTTTTATACTCGAAAAACAGCATTAATTTGAAGTCCCTTGTTACTGCTTTTATTTCATATACATATATTAATAAATTTATTATTGTTCAATTCCTTTTTCTTGTTTATTGTCAGTTCCGCTATAAAATGACCCAATATTATGTTATTAACATAAGTGATAAATGATATATTAGAGTAACATAAAAAATACGATGATATAAAATAATTGATGTGTTATGCAATATCATAAAATATACAATTTTATGTTTAATATAGCATGTGTACATAACTAAATAAATCCATTTAACTTATACTCTCTTACATACATACATACGAGTATGTATGTTCAAGTCAAACTCACAGAAGTCAAATATTAAAAAAAAAATATGTATATTAAAAAATGGAACTTTTCCCTAAATGAGACGCTGTATATATTTAAATAATAGAAGCCAGAAAAAGAAGAAAGTATAAAGTGGGAAAGATGTTTTTAAGACCACACGCAAAAAAATCAAATAAAGGCATAAATAAAATATAATATTTTTTGATACGAGACCAAATTCAAAAGTTATTGAAATAAGTAATCAATCACAGTAGTAATAATGTATTTGCATTTGAGTCAATTTATGGCCTTTAGAGCGTCATTTAAATTTCAATATTAAATCTCTTTAATTTTGACATCTTAAAAGCTTTCGACTATTTAACATCACTCAAGACAGTGAATATCTTTATATTTAAAAAGATTAATTAAAGTAAACAGTATTTATTTTTTTAAATTAACGATATTTAATTACTTCAGACAGGGGAACACTCCACACAATGGCTCACAAAAATATACGAAATCAATTTTTATAAAATTTCCGGAATAGTATCATAACTTAAATTCCTATAGATCCTAGCCTTTCTAGTTATGTTAAAGATTTTTTTTTTTTTCATTTTTTAGCACAATAAAAACAATTGACCAAACGAACATTAAACTAAAAGAATATCAAATAAGTCGAATTGAATTGTGGGGATGATTGCAATACGCATTTTCGGAAAAACGTATTCTGAAATGATCACGAACTTTACATCATAATTGCAGATCTCATAGCTTTAATATAAGGAATCATTTAGAATTCTTTTTTTTTTATAAAAAGAGGAGCTATTTGCTTGTTTGCAGAAAATACCCAGTCTTTAGCGGGAATCGAACCCGCAACCTCTACACTTATAGACTAGCGCGCTACCAATCGGTCTATCAAGGCACTCAAAAGACCTTGGTTTGACTAACCTCACAGTACTCCCCCGGGGTTCCAATTGTCACTGCAGGAATATGGCAAATGCTTTGACGCGGTCCACTCGGTGAAAATAAGGGCACCAGACGGTAGGGTTCCTAGAGCCTAAATCTGGAAGAAAAGGTCTGTGTGTTAAAACATACGGGTCCTCTTCGAGGCCCGACCAGTGCCCAAAGGACTGGTACCACGGTTATTGTTGAGGTCCCCTTCGGGGGTACACGTGGTGGTTGTGGTTTAAGATCGATTTATGTAGGTAAGGTGCAAGGTCGATCAAGTGTGCTGTTGCACTCTCAACAGACGGAGTTTGAATAGTCTCCAAACCCCTAAGCAAGAGGTTGTAATATGTATCTAGGCTTGCCTTGGAAAGGCTTGCCATATTATATAAATTGCTACTCATTGTGACTGTATACTACACAATGGGGGCGCTAGTCTACGCCTAATTTTCACTCGGTGATAAGACCACCGTGAGGTTAGGCCGAATTGGGAGGTACTCTTGTTCCACAATAACCTCACAGTACAAAGTTAAGTAAAAGGATAATTATTTTTTATAGATGATAGCCCTCTCCCTGCTATGTCTTCTTCCATGTTTCTCTTTTTACGCAATATGTTTTAGTGCATAACTTGCAACAAATTTTATTATTATCTCATAGATAATCTCTTCTTATTAGATAACTAATTAAAACTTTGTATCCCTTTATGCCCCTTTCCCCGCATAGATTCTATCCGAAACCTAAAATACATTTTTGGTTGATTTAATATATTTGTTGAATTATATCCCCTGCTTGAACTAATTATTTTTTAATTGTAGATTATATTACACAGATAATTTTTTTCACCAATTAAAGTTTTTAATTAGTTTTAAATTAAAGTTCAATTAATTTTTTAATTCATTCAAATATATATTTGTTCAAAACAGAACAAAAACCATTACTAATTAAAAAATAATTGAGTCGATTAATTTTAATCTTAAATCAATTAAAACCATTAATTGGTGAAAATGTTTTTTTCTCTGTTCAATTAAAAAAAAAAATTACTTTTAAAATTTGAGTCCGATAGCTACATAAAAATGAAGTTACTCGATTTTCTTTTAAAGCGATTATTAATAACACTCCTGCAGAGAATTGGAGGCACTTTTTAAAATCATACTTATGCCAGACTTATTAAATTAGAAGTGATTCAAGAAATTGTGAATAGTGACAGGGGAATAGTGCTGAATAGAGCTAGGTTAGAATTGTAGTAACTGGCACTGTAAAAGGCATGATAAGACCAGGCTACAACCTATTACAAATTAACCAACCTATTACAAATTAATCAATCAATTAAACCTTCCTAGATAATCGTCATATATCACTTAAGAATTAGTTACTATGAGCACATAGTTTTTTGCATTTCAATAATTCTTTAGACACATATCGTTGGTCTCAAGTAGAAAGGCTCTAACTCAAATAATTATATCTTTACAGGAGAAGGTAAAAACATAATAGAAACTGTAATATTTAAAATAGAATTTTGTAAAAGCGTTTGCTTGTAAAAGTGTTATTATTACACTATTGCAATACATTTTTGTGACGAGGTGTATTTGTGTGAAATGTATTGGAATCAGTGAAAACTCAATTTCGTAAAAAAACGATTTATATATTTTCCTTTTATATATGTATCAAATAGGCAGTCAAAGACTTTCAAAAAGCCAAACGTAATAGTGTTTTCTGACCTAGCAAAATTAAATATTGTAATTAGAATGAAATGCACATCCAAACACAAGCATGGATTCCAATTGACTTCAGAAATTGATTTTAATTTGGAATTTTATAACAATAATTTTGTGGAAAAAAAAACAAGTCTGTATTGTATATTCGACTATGAACCTACATACATTCACAAATTTTAGCCGTTGAGATCAAAATGAGAACCAAGTTCTTGCTTATTCCAATACCTTTCCCTTTGCATTAGCCTTGGCGGTTCTGGCTGCTTTTTTCTAATTTTTTAAGTAGGAGGCGCTACATTTTTCTGGTTATTTACTCACCAAGACCTACTGGTATATCATTTTATATATTTGAGCTCTCTAGCTTTGATGTAATTGCTCCATAATATTGATGAAATTTTACACTTTCATATCTCAGGAAGCTTTCAGCCTTCAGTATACAATTTTTAAACTACACCTATAAAGCCACCCGTATGTAGACTTTTTGTGTCTAAAGTTTTGTAAAATAGGGTTTGTATTATATACACGCTGAGTGTATAGCGAAACTTGAATCTTGAATTATCGATGAACTTCCGTTTATTTGAAAATCTAAATTTTTGAAAATTTTAATTATTATTAGTCGAACTATTTATGTATTACATACAATGAAATTTATAGCCAAGCTTAAGTTCGTTTTTATTTTCTCTAAGAAAGAATTAATTAAATTACAAATTAGGTGATAATATTAAAGAAAAATTGGGAAAATTTAATTTTTAGACACCAACAGGAGCGGAATGAACATTTTCTAGACAGCCACGTCCGTCATCAGCACTCTTGTATCTAATCTACTTAGGGTAGTGTTTAGTTGTAAGCATCATCTATTTAACTAACCAAACCCAGATAAAGGAATACGAGAAAACTTGTATTCAATTATCAATCGTCAGTTGGTGAGAACGAAGTCTATCACTACCTTAAGCTTCCCTCTTGTTGAATATTTTTGCTGAAATTTCGTTTGATCAAACGAATTTTGGTAAAATTTTTTGTGTTTTGGTTAACTTTAAATTTTATTTTTTTTTTTAATATAAATTTTTCAATTTAATAAAAAAATATATGATGATGTGATTTTGGATGGTCCTGCACTGAAACGACTTATTCGAATGTTTATTGCCCTATTATTGTCCATGTTTAACGTAATAACCCATTGCTAGGTACCTATAACAATGCGTTTTTTAGACTTTCAAGTTATTTTGTATGGCGTTGCTTTAAAGCTATACCAGGTAATTCGACTTTTGGGATTGACGCTTTTAGTTCCCTCCAGAATTTGTAGCCTGACCTATAACCGTATATAGTAAGTCAGAATTCACCAAATTCAGCTTTTGTTAATTAACCAAAATTGTGTTTTAGATAGTATATTTTAGGTTATAGATGATGATACAACTTAAGCATGTGCCTGATGCAGCCAACTACCAATAACTGTATCACTATATAGCTATTTAATACAGGCAAATAAGCCAATGCTAGAGAGCCGAGGTAAATCCCTCGGTAAATGAATGTCCTTAAGCCATAATAACAATGACGTGCTCGCACTGTTTATCCACCCAGAGCAACTTTATGACTATAAATAAATTTTAAAAATGTGGAATCGTTTTGTAGTCCTTCATTCTGTGCTATTTTTGCATACAATTTAAAGTGATAAGAAATTTTTTGTGATATTAATTACATGTAATTAATGACAAAATATTCCACAGAAGCAAGATTATTTTTTGCCGCATGTGATAAAAACTTAATTCAAAAATAGTTTTTAAAAAATTTCTTATGTTGTTCTCCCAACTTAAATTTCCTGTTAGTTTTAGGCCAATATATACATATGAGTTTGTGTAATCTACTTAAACATTCAATCTGTCATACATTTTAAAGCTAAAAAAAATACAGTGAAAAAATTTGAAGAGGCGGTTGTTGTTTTTGCTAGTTTTCACTACCAATTCCGTTAAAAATATAGTTACATCAATTATTTACTTGAGGTCTTAATTTAATTTCAATAAAAAGATGGACGGAAAATATTTAATAGATTTCCCTTCCTATAAGGAAGCAGAATTCACGCATAAAACTATTATGCACATGCATGTGTTTTGACTTAAAAATTCATAAGCCCACAACAAAAACGATGATTAAAGTTTTATTAAATTTTTCTTAACAATGATGTAAAAAGTAGTTTAAGTGTAAGCGACTATAATATTTAATAGACATTCAAGATTGACCTACGATATAAGGTGTAGGAGAAAAACTTATAATAAAAATTAAAAAAAAAAAATGTCAGAAGAAGACTGAGATCACGTTTATATTTCTCTGTATCTGTCGTAAATTCCTAAAGGCACTTGCGTAGGTTTTTCATCTATGCATAATACATGCAACATATAAGTTTGAATACACACAATTACTTTATTCTGTATTTGTATTTGTATGAATTATGAATTTTCTTTGTTCAGCTTTTTAGAAGTTCTCTTTGCTTTCTTCCTTTTTTCTTTTTTTCGTTTTTGCGGTCGTCATTTTATTTCAAATGTCATCAATCAAATATTTCCTAATGATATAAATTTACAACCCTCATAAATAAATAACACAAAGTAATACATAGAACAATATGAAAATATGCATATAAACATGTGTGTATGTGCATGTGTATGTACGTATAAATTATTCTGCAGAACCTTTTTTTTGCTCATCCGGTGATTTAAATAAAACGTTACATCCCAGCAAAATATTTACTAACAACATCAGTCGTTAGAACTTCATAATGCTTTATTCTATATTATAACTACATATTTAAGGTGTGTTTACATTGAGTGTACAAGTCATATGTACTGTCAAAATTGCTATCCATATGGAATTTCATGTGTATGTTAAAATCAGTGTTTTACATATGGTTTATAATTTTTGTATTCAAACGTACCCATGTTACGTACATATGACATAACCTCCTGTTGTTGAAAACAAAAATCAAATATTTAAAACAGCTGGTCTTCAAAGTGTGGTTTAGATGGATTATTTTTTTAAATTGTTAACAATATAATAAAACTAATAATAAGAGCTTTATTGGGACTTGTTGTAATAAGTTATTAGGCAATTTTGTATATTTTTGCCGTCATTTCATTTTATTAGACACCCGCTAGTGATGTTAACTATGCAAAGAACTACCGTTTTGTGTTATCATTTGGGTGCTTCTACAACAGTACGGAAATCAATTTATAAGAGACAAATTATATCAAAACATAAAATAATTATAATAAATAATATAATAAGTAATAATTAATATCATTTGAACTATATCAGCAACAATTGAATGAATAATTTTGTTGATGTTAATGTCAATTTATTTTCACTCTTTTTTTATTAGGAATAAAATATTTTGTATCCTAATTCTTATGACAAATTAAACTAAATTTCTTTAAAATAATTGAGTTGTTGCTTTTGAAAATGAGAGAACTATATTTTATTTAATGATTTGAATTTGAATCACAAGCCGGAATAGACTTATTTTATATTTTTTGTGTTCTTATTGCAAGTTTAATATGCAATAATAGTTATCCATTTTAGCTGCAAAAAAGGTTTTGGTATGCGCCAATGTAGTTGTTGATTTTCTTTTACTGAAATGTAATTATAATACATAAAAATTTAATAGTTTATTTACATACATATTTTATTTCAATATCATTTCATTTTTCTTGGTATAGTAAAACAAGAAACCAAAAAAAAAAAACTAAAATTATATATAATTTTAACGGTAAAATGTGGAAAAAGAAAGAAAGAAATTACAATACTTTCATATATTTCTTAGGTTACATAGCGAAGATTTTTCACCATAGTTGCAGTATGATTGCTCAATTCTGATAATTATTCTTAATATATTGCAATATAAAAAATAGTACTATTCAACATGGATTAAAAACATAAAATTATGTAATTTGAAATAAGACTTAGGTTTTATTCATTTTTTTCACAAAATGGAGTTCTCTCATTTTCAAAAGTAACGGCTCAATGTGATTTGCAGCACTTTCGATACCTACAATACCTCTGTAGAATTTTTTTATCCTGTGGTCCAAAGTTGTTAATTAGGTGATAATACAGTTTACACAGTTTGCTTACAGTCTTAAAAAAATTTGGAATAGTGCACTATAGTAAAGTAAATTTTTAATTTAGTTCAGTCTTATTTAGTACCGGTAAAATAGATAAACACAAAAATATTAAAATTGAGTCATTCGTATAAAAATGTCCTTTATACACAGGTCTGTCTGTTTTAAATATCATTAAATTCGATTTAGCCGTGATTGACATACAATTAAACAAACTTGCAGATAGATATATAATATACATATGTATATTAGATTACATATGTCACTTTATTATTAATATCATCTGTGAGATATCGATATAAATCTGCGAACATGAAATTACTAACAAAATTTAGAATAAAGATATTGGTTAATTTTAAACTCCTTAAATTCATGATAAAAATATCACTGAAATCATCTGTTGTCATATAGTTTTACACATCAAATAGAGCGTGCTTTAAATGAAAAACTAACACATGTTATTGCACCAAGGTAAATAACATATGTTATGTTTCAAGAGGTTTACACTATATGTATAGTTTTACATATGGAAAATTTGACATTCCATATGACTTATACACTCAATGTAAACATACCTTTAATAGCTATTTCCTAATAATAAATTATACAACTTATAATTTTCTTCTATAAAATAATACATTTAATTTAAAATTTAAAAAAAAAATTATGTTTTCCGATATAGTAGGTATAACTTTTAGATCTAAAATTTTTAAATATGCTAATATACACAAGACAACGTTATTTTTTTTACAAAGATGGTGTTATTTAAAAAAAAAATCATTTTTAATACATACATTGCAATGAAATTTGTTTTCATATTACCATTAAATTGTCTCTCGTGAGCAAATCAGCTTTACGGGAATTAATGTTCATAGGCAATATAATACACGATGTTTTATTCATTTAGAGTACTATAATAATTTTTGACAATTTTTAATAAACACCGTATTAATCAATTTTTGTGATTCGAGCCATGTTGGGATGAATTTCACATCTCTTATCTATGCATTTTCATGCATTTCGTATTTCAAACACACTTATATCACTACGTACATTGATATTTTATATTTTCCTATTTTGATAACTGAATAGCTAAAAACTGTGAGAGATAGATTTTTTTAAAATTATATTTGGTTTCAGGGAGTCAAGAAATATAATTAAAAAAAGTTTCAATAAATTCTTAAGTAGTCATTTTGAGTGTCTTGTTGATTTGACGTGGAATTACTCAATAAAAATATTTTTAAAATTTAACCCAACTTTTATTACGTGAACGTATACCCAAGTACAGGTGTGGCCAGTAGTAATTATTCGCATCTTTTGTTATAAATTTTAAGGATAAAATTTTTTTTGTTAATAAAATTTTGTTCTTTAATATATTAACTAACATGTTGACCGTCCAGGGTGGTTAGAATAAATTTGAGTACATAGTATGCTAAATACTTGCAATTTAGCATACTAATTAAAGATAATAATAATAAAAATATGGTCGAATTTATGCGAAGTCCCTTTTTATAAATCAAATTCCACATAAGCAAAAATAAGTATTTGACTAATTGTAACTGTCAAGAGCGCTCAAGATTTTTATCGCTGTTAGAAAAGTTGACTTAAAAAGTATGTTTTTGTGTGAATAAAAATAAATGGAGCGCAAAAGAAACTTTGATCATTTGTCTACCAGACAATATAAGAGGTAAATTCAAATATATAAAATAATTTTATAAACACAATGAAAAAATATAAATTATAATTTCTTAACAGATTAATTAGTGCTGAAAAATAAGATTATGTCCAAAGACTTTTTGACGACATCGTAGAGGACGACATCGTAGAGGACGACATATATCCGGACACTGAAAATACCGACGGAGAAGAAGGAGAAAACCCAATCGAAGTTACAGATTCGGATATTGAACAAGCAGAGGAGAACATTTGTTATGACGATACTTTCGATAATGAAGAAGATGATGACCAGGACATCGCCACTGAAGATGGCCATGTGCAAATACAATATGGAGCACACTATCAATGCCAGTACGCCAAGCCAGACAGCCAAATATTTTGAGAAAACGAAGTGGCACGATAAAGTCTACAGCTACAATGTCCATCGAGAATACATTTAAATGTTATATGACTGCAGAAATGGTGGATATTATAATACGCCATACAAACAAAAAAGCGGAGGCTACATATAGAGAATACAACGCAAAGCATCCAAATGCGCAACCAAAAATTTGAAAGCCAGTGACATTGTGCGAAATGTATGCTTTCATAGGAGTACATATTATGAGTGGTACCAACCACAGTAACAGCGAAAGTATTACAGATTTGTGGTCGGTAGAAAACTGTCCACTTTATCGTGCTGCAATGGTCATCAATCGATTCCAAGCAATATTTGTGTTATATTCACGACGAACACAAAATAAATTTACATTACAAAAAAAAACAAGTTTTTAATAATTTTATTAACACAATTGCCAAAGGTGCCATATCTGTACTTGGGTATACGTTCTCGGGGGACTCGGCTTAAGAAGGTCCTAAATCCTCAATGGTTTGACCTAGGATAGTAATTGAGGTGTCAGTTGACGTAGAATTTTCCTTAGATACGAAATTTGAATAGAAACATGTAAGCCACTTAGGAGGTGCATTACACCAAAGTGTCAGTGGCCACCTGACCTGTACTCGGGTATAAGGAGTAGGGTTCATTAAGCTTATTATTTGGATCCCAAGCAATTTGATTGATAACAAGTTGTTTCACTTCCAACAGGTTTTTCACCAACTTTTGGTTTTTTAGTTTTTTCAATGTTTGTGGAGGAAATATTCTTAGCATATATATACATACATATGTATATATTAGAGCACCCATGAAATGTATGAGATTTGTAAAAGTATTATTTTTGCACTCCCCGCGCATTTTCGGTTATCTGGGGATTTAAAATTGAGATGTGCATTAAAATTTCATTTCGTTTTTCGTAAAATAAATGAATTTTTCATAATATATTAACTAAATTACGTTTAAAACAACATAAAAACTGATTGATTAATCGAATATTTTATTAAGTTCTATTCGATTAATCGGTAAAATATTATGTTTATTTACAACTAAACTGATTCACTAATACTTAAAAAATGCAAATAATGGAATTGCGCACATTCAAGAGTGTCAGTATTAAAATTACTTAAAAATATTGCAGCCATGAGTCAGTTTTTGGTCATTAAGCCATACAATGGACAACATTAAAAAAACGTTTATTCACATAATAAATGAGCGCAAAATATTCTATCTTATGATGAGGAGAGTTCCTATTTACATGTCTCCAGAAATGAATGAGAACCACTCAAATTTCAGTTTTAAGACAACCTTCGAATTGAACCTCTAAAAAAACCACTAACGCTTTATCATGGGTTAAAAGTTTGTATGAACAAAATATTTGTCCCTTTATAACGAAAAAACAGTTCATATACCTAAATCACGAAAACCTCTCAGTTTAAGAGTTATTGATTAACAAAGCCACATATCTTTTGATACAGCCTTTTTAGGCAATTTTTACCACTTAAATGCGAGGGGTCTATGGTTTAGAAACAAAATTTTTATGCACAACTTATTTTTTACCCCCTACATAACCGAAAATGCATGGGGAGCAAAAAAATAACACATTTGCAGATATGGGTGGTCTAATATATATATACGTAATTATACCAAAAGGTGCGGTATATCTCACGAGTTCAATACTCAGCCGCGGAAACATAAAGTTTTCTTCTGATATATAACAATTCTCTATACGATAACATGCATATCACAGTGCCCTCCTTCGCCGGTGTAACCACATAGCATTAAATCGTCGGCAAAGTAAAATAATTATAAACTGAATATGCTTACTTCGAACTAATACACCTAAATAACACCAGAGGCGCTCAGTCAAGTCAGTGTTTGGCTGAAGCTTAGCTACCATAACACTAATCAAATCTGTCTTATCTACTGCTAGATATAAAAAAAAAAAAATTTTGTAGTATTTATCACGTATTTTAACCTTTCTGATGTACTTATTTTTTAGGTTATGATTATTTTGTTTGTATTGTATTCTTTTATCATCATCTCGAACAAAAACAATTAGTTCTTTCAGTTAAATTGTAAGTAGTTGCAACAAAGATTTCTCATTATTAAAGCCGTGGTGACACTCACTTTTTTCGCCTTTTTAAGATTTTGTAGAACAGTACAAATATATTGTAAAAGAAAATTCCCCCAAGAGCGAAGAGTTCAGCTATATATAAAATAAATCTCCAAACCTCGAAATAGTACATGTTATCGATAAAAAGTGCAAAAAGTAAAAAAAAAATCTAAAAATATTTAGCTCAAAAATGTCATTAAAATATTACAGTGATGCTAACTAATTATTTTTTTTTATTGTTGAATATAGCGATTCTAAATAGTATTTTTTTCATCTTGACGTTTTTTGGCGGAATGAAATGATACACGAAAGAAAACAAAAAAAGTAAACAAAAATAAGAATATTATTGTTTTCATTTCATATATTTCTCTTCTTCTAACATTAGCTATTTTTCACTCTTTCAATCTTAGATTAAGAAAAGTCGAAAAAAAGTGAGTATCATTACGGCTTAAATAGCTTTTTGGTAAGTGAAGTTTTTGCTGGGATCAACTACATAAATATGTATGAATGTATTTATTCATGTACACACAAGTGAAACTAACCATCCTTGCCGTTGAGAGTATTTCTATTGTATATGTGACAACATGTTATTGTTTCTGTTTATAATTTCATCATTTTTTATCCCAAATTTGGTTTGGTACGTACATATATCATACATAGTAAATATATGATATATGTACGTATGTACACAGATATGTATGTAAATTATTACTTATCTTTTTTTAAAAGAAAATGTCATGACTACTCTAAAATTTCACAAGGCAAAGATAATATTTGTTTAAGTTTGAAGGATGTTTTTGGGACAATTCCCTGAGCATGTTATTTGTTAAAATTGTTTACCAATAAAACGAAATCATTATTAAAATCACAAATTTTAAAACCACTCCTTAATTCTTAAATAAAACTCCGTTAACGAAGGGTTTTTGTTTTTAGTAGTATACTATAGCATTCATAGCCGAAAGGTCTATTTACATTGTTTTACTTGGTTTTACTTAAGATACCTTTTCGGTTTTTAACACTCGGCTCCGGCTTTCTAAAATCAACCGTAGTTGACTTTCAAAAGTATATCTTTTCAATTTAGTTGAAGCAAAACTTGGCATATTAAGTAGCTTTATTTGTTTAATATCCACTGAATTAAAAATTTACATAAATACTGTAAAATAGACCGTAGATTTGAAGAAAAATATTTTTTTAAATTTCTTATATTATTATTTTGTAGGATGTAAATATGATAAAAAATCAGTTAAATTATTTGAAATTATTAGCTAGTTTTTATGTTTTTATTTTTAAAACATAACAATCTTTAACATAATCTATACTTATAGTTAAATACTACTCACATCCGTCTGCCTCTCTGTCTGTCTGTGTGCTTTTCTTTTGCGTTCGCATCACGTAAAAACTACTAGATGGATTTTAACAAAATTTTGGGAGGAGCTATCTTAGTATCCGGATTCAAATATAGGATACTTATTTCCAAGAGAAAGTGGAGAAATAGCAGTGAAAGTACGCAGTTATTTTAGTAGTAAAGTAAATACCTAAACCATAACTGAATTACTACCCACTAACAGATAGCGCTGTTTTAACTAAACTAAAAAGTAAGGGTTTTTGGTGTGGATTGCTTTCAAAGCATAATCGAGCAAAATATTACAAGGACGCTCTCGAAGTGGCGGGCACAGCTAGTCTGAAAATAAAACTGCATACAATACCTTATTACCTTTATTCGTCTTTTAAGAGTAATAAAAATATAAGGCCTTCAGTTCCCGTTAAGGGCATTTGAAATTGATTTGATGTTTTTCTTAATTGTCCGCAAAACTATTTCACTTCCAAATCGCTAATAGTTTAAAATTGGTTCGAAAAATGTATTAAATTAGTTTTTATTTGCAACAACATGCCGAAATTTTATAATAAAAAAATATAAATTAAAAAGAAAATTATATTTTATACATACACTAGCAATCCATCCCCACTGCGGCTCCCCTAGACCTATCCACATAAAATATAATAAACACTTGGAAGAAAAATATGGTCATCTTTTAACTTGAAAACGCACGCTATTCTCACAGCGATATTGTTTTGGTATATATGCAAGGAACGACGCCTACTATTTTTATCCATTCTGATTTTTGCTAGACTATACGTATTAACACGATAATAATTTTTTTTCACTTTTTATGGGAGGTATCATTCCGACTAACCTAATCCTAATTTTCAAGGCGCTACCTATTACTGCTACCAAGCTACACGATGACAAATATTTACTTTGTATGGGAGGTGCCACGCCCACATCGAATATCAACAAAATAATTATTTTACGAACCGTATATGTAGTAACAAACTGTAAAACTTTCAGAAATATCGGTTCAGCTATAGCTTTCCGACAAACAAACAAACATAGAAACAAGGACATTTCGTACTTTATATATACATATATGTAGATCTGACAACTCAAATAATTTTTCTAAAGTTAAGTTTAATGAAATTTATTCTCTTTACTTACAATGTGGGATTTTTGGTCTTTATTTTTGGAATTGTGGAATTTTCTTTTTTCTTAATACATATTGCAGATTTTCTGCCATTTCATTTTACTTGATCAACAACACAAGTACAGAAAATTTTATTTGATTTGCTTAATTTATAAAAATTTTATTGCATATTTATATATTTTTCTACCCTCAAATTTGCCCGTCTTATGATGCAATTTCCTATCAAACAAAAAAAGATTCACCTCAATATCATTTTTACCTTCAAAACTATGTGTTTTTAAATATGATTATTCCCATATTTATGACACTTTTATTAGTTTATGTTACCATAACAGTAGCATAACATAACATAAATCAGTAACATAAACTGATAAAAGCTGGACCTAGCTTTTATAAATTATTAGGTTATTTCCAAAATATTTTGATTCTGTCCCACTGTGTAGTGTCAGTCTTCAAAAAGAATCTGATTATTTACTTAAATTATTTTGGCTGTTTTGATTATTTTATACTAGTAAATATTTCTAGCTATGTTGTTATAAATAAGTTACTAATTTGAGCTGAAATATATAATTATTGTTATAAATGTGTTTATTGTTAAATTTTAGAATTAGAAAAATTTTTATAAAATATAAAAAATCGCGCAGAGCTTAATTCTAGAATTTAACAATAAACAATAATTAATTATTTCAACTCGTATTTTTGTGGATTTTGAATGAAATTTAGTATGTGCCTTTGGTATATGGAGATGAAGAGCTGAATGTGCCTTTGGTTTATGAAGAGCTGTATAAATTTTGGGCATAATGGGAAAGGGGCAAGGGGTAGATTACTCAACACCCCAAACCGAAAATAAATTATTTTTCGATTCGAATATACTTTGAACTTATATTCTTTATGTAATATATCCATACAAATATCTGTAAAGTTGAGTGTAGGCCATTCCTGATTTTTATTTAATAGCACAACTATAAATAAATTTGGGCGAATATTCATTTATATTTGGGTATTTTTCATAATTTTTGGGCCAAATTTCCATTATTCTTTTTCGGGCAATTCTTAATTTCTTTTAGCAATTTGTCATTTTTGTTTTTGGGCGATTTTTCATAGGGTCATTTTACATGCAGCCATTCAAGTTTCCACAAACAATTTTGAAAACGGTAATCGAGTTTAGAATTAAGCAGTTTGGGTGGAAATTTGTCAAAATTATTTAAAATAATGGCATATTATGTAATTATTTTCAAGGCATTGTCTTTTAAAATAAAAAACTATTTGAATTATAAAATACTCTTTTAAGAATTTGGCAAACACAAAATTAAGGCATTATGTGGCCAAGTACATCTTTTAATGTTGCCAAATGTTTTGCTAGGACATGAAGGTAACTTCGGCACGACGACATGTAACCTATAAATGTATATTCTAGATAGCAGCTAATAATTTTATTGATATTTAATTATTTAAAAAATTCTGCTCTTATTATAATTTATATATAAAAATGCTATTATAGCATTTTTAAAAAGGCATTTTTAAATACTTTATATTAAAAAAGTTTCTATTTCTACTAAGCCCCCTTAAACAAAATCAGTAAGAAGCTTAAATTAATCTTAAAATTGTAAGAAAAGCCTTTAAACTAAATTAGAATTACTAGTAAAACCATTTTATATAAGTATGTATATTGCAAAATTTTAAATATATATGTATCATGGTTTAATACAAAAAACCTCAAACAGTATTCATAGAATTTGGGCTAATCCAATAATGTTTATTGTAGGTTGATTGTTTCCTTCTATTTTTTTTTTCACATTTTAAGAACTTAAGTAACAGTTACTTATAGCATAATACAAGTTTCTTCTATTCATGACCTAATCTTAAAGAAAAACAAAACTGCTTTTAAACCAAGTAACTGCCAAAGAAACCACAAAAAATCGAAACGTTATAAATTTAACAAACAGACCAAAAATTAAAGCTTTAGTAATCATAGTACCAGCGACCCTTTTATTCGTTGCTGTATTCCCTGCATGTATTGTTTCCACTGCACTCGAACACAATGCACAAAATATACTTATATACCATACATACCACCACTCTTTCATTAAAATCAAGCACTTACCCAGATTTCAAATATTATGATGGGTGCCTGCCACGCATTATTTGTTTGTTTTGAAGTGAAAATATTGGGTAGTAGCTTATATACTCATGTATATATATCAGCGTACACTAGTTAGTAAGCTTCAGTTACGAAAATGCTGTATAGAGTAGTGGGAACAAAAGATAATCATTAATTATACGTTGGTTGTAGAACGAATTAAGTTTAATAAAAAGCTTCTATAGAAAGTAGTTTGAGTCTAGACCAGGGTTGGTGAAGTTGTTACAATTGTACTGTTTTTAGTACATTTCGAACGTGAAAAGTAATATCGTACACGAATGACTATTTTAGTTCAATAGGAAATTTCACGCAATCTTATGTTATAGATTTTTTTATATACCAATTGTTGTTATTTTAATTTATAAATCGGGGTAAACTTGGGTCGTTTCGCATTTACCTTAAGAAACATAAAAATAAATCAGTCAAGTGCACGTTAGAATCAGACACAAGAGGGATTTCGTACTATGTTTAATAAAACTTTAAAAATTCAAGTTGTTAATTTGTTCATGTCTTATGCGGTACCCTTTAATTTTAAAATAAAAGTCATATTCGCAACACTATTGGAACACCCTTTAATTTTTTGTAATTGTTATTATAGCGACCATGGTAATACACTTCCTATAAAATAATCAGGCGCCTACCTATTGCTGTTTACAAAATAGGGTAATATACATGAAAAACATGTCCATGATGGAACACCCTTTAGATATTAGTAAATGTTACAGCGGCCGAAGTACAACATTTACTGTCAATATTTTAAGAGTCTACCTATTACATTAAAAAACAAGGCAATTTACGTACAAATCATGACTCTGTCGGAACACCCTTTAATTTTATTATTTTTTATAGCAGTCATGGTAATTCTCTTTCTATGAATATATCAAGAGTCTACCTATTACGATTAAAAAAATAAATCACTATTCGTGAAAAACATGTCACTGTGGGAACACCCTTTATTTCTTAGTAATTGTCATAGCGACCATGGCAGCACATTGGAAGAGTCGGTTCATTACGGTTCAAAAAATAAGGCAAATGCAAATCATGTGAGTGTCGGAAAACCCTTTAATATTTACTGTTTTTTGTAGAGTCTATCTATTATGGTTAAAAAATTAGTCCATATTCATGAAAACCACGTTACTTTCGGCACACCCTTTAATGTTTATTATTTGTTATAGTGGTGTTGTTACAGTTTAACATTACTCCTTCAAGAGTCTACCTATTACGGTTGCAGAGATAAATGGCGCTGACAGACGGACGGACAGACATTGTAGCGAAAACAATAGGGTTACGTTTTAACCCATTGGGTACGGAACCCTAAAAAGATATTTGGGATAGAAATTTGGATAGTTAACAAAACAAAGCGTGAGTAAGAAGGAAGAACAAACTGTGAAAGTATATATTTTTTAGTTGTCGTGGTAAGAATACGAAAAGTGCAAATATAAACTTTTTTATATTTCTCTTTCCTCGCTCGCCAACAAAGATAACTTTGCAAACTGGTTACTATATTGAAAATAATAACTTCGAGTTGAATATATTTGCATTAAATCATTAAATCAACGTTGGAAAAATTTTGTAATAAAATTTATTATGAAAATATATACATATTTAGAACAATTGTGGTCCGAAAAGTATAATTTAAGAACCCGATTGGTACAATTTTAAAATTTCATTTACCATCCCTAGCCTAGATAATACAGAGTACATTGGGGCAGAATCAAAATATTTTGGAAATAATTCAAATATTTATAAAGAGCTACTCCAATTCATCAAAACTTTGATTTTGATACTTAAATGTTAAAGCTTATCACTTATCAGGCGTGGCAATATGTGGCCTCAAAGTTGGGAAACTTGCACCCTCAAATTTTTAAGGGCTTAGCATTTCTTTAATTTATGTTTGTTAATACAATTTTTTAAAATTCTTTCTTCTAAAGTCTAGTATTCTGTTACTTTTTTCATGAAGAATGCTGTCAAATTACATACATACATACATACATACATACATACATACATACATACATACATACATACATACATAAAAAATTTGTATGAAAAAGTTTTGTACTGTTTTTACTGTGGAAAAACATTGAAATGTTTCTGGCAACATTTTATCAAAGCTGTGAAATAAAGCTAATGGGCATTATTTAATGTGGAATTTTTTTTTAAATTTTTTTGTAGAAAATTTTGTAAAACAATGTATATTTAAAAGCAATAAAATCGTAATATACTTCCATATCGCGAGTTAGACACCACATTTTAAATGTGAAATTTTCCTTCTGAAATAAAAAATGTTGCTCAACATTTTTCACAAATTCGAACAGGGGTACTGAGGCTTAAGCGAACAAAATTGTGGTAAAATTTCAAAACCTTTTTTTTCTGAGTTAAGCCTAGTACTCTGTTCGAGTTTGTGAAAAATGTTGAAGAACATTTATTATTTCACAAGGAAAATTTGGCATTTAATTTAATCTTGCGATTTGAAAGAATTTTACGATTTTATTGTTTTTAAGTATACCACATTGTTTTAGAAATGCTAACAAAAGCCAAGCGATCAGCTGTTGTTTCAAAAATTCCACATGAAATAATGCCCCTTTGCTTTATTTCACAGCTTTGATAAAATGTTGCCAGAAACATTTCAATGTTTTTCCACAGCAAAAACAGAGAACTACTTTTGCAACATTTTTTCATGACTTTTTCATACAAATTTTTTATGCATGTAGTTTGACAGCATTCCGCATGAAAAACTGAACAGAGTACTAGGCTTTAGTAACTAGACGATTTTTAAAAATTCCAAAATTTATGATTTCTAGTCCATATGTGGACTTTATTGTCAAAAGACTAAAAATTCCAATTTTGGGAATTGTGGGATTCCGCAATGTTGCAGATTTTTCACCATTTCATTTTCGTCGATAAAATATATATCTTCAAAAAATTTCATTTTCAGATACTCCTCTGATATACTCATGTCAAATTTTAGATCAATCGGCTTAGACTTTTAAAATTGTCTGAATTATTTTCAAAATATTTTGTGTCTGCCCCACTGTGCAGTGTGGAGGTCTTGTTAGTAATAGGCAGCTGAAAACTATCCACAACCCTTTTAGGGATTTTGGACAAAATATTTGCTTTCTTGGTGTTCTAGCACAATCCTTCACTATACTGAATTTGCATAAGGCATTGCCCTGTAGTTCCCTGTCCACACATCTAAAGTTAACAATTTATATATTTGAGAGTGACTAAAGCAATCAGTAGTGTTTATTATACTATACTTTATTCCACTTATAAAAGTAAACGGCTAAACAGAGTCGCGAGAAATTCAAGGAATATGACTACAAATTTCTTAAGTTAAGTACATACATAGGTACTTAACTCCGACATAGGAAATAATATAATTTTTTTATTTTGGATGCAAAATTTGAGTTCTAAAATAACATCATTATCTAAGATAACATCATAACATCATAACATTATTAGGTGACTGCTTCATTTCTTCAACATTTCTTTTTTGTCTTACTTTATCTGATGGGTAATTATTGTTTCCTAAAAACTTTCATAGGTAGAATCTTGAATTCTTGGGCCAGTAACCCTCATATGATTGTGCATAGCCTAGCAACAATGAGTGTGGTATATCCCACATAAAGCGAATTAAAAAATGTTGCACATATTCGAGTAGAAAAAACAGGCTGGATTGGAGCATTAGATGCGGTACCTCTTACACAAAATTAACTTTAATCGTTGCATAACTTGGAAACTATAATAGGTAGATTTTTCAGAATATTGAGTATTGAGTGCCTCGATAGTCCGATTGGTGGCGCGCTAGTCTATCAGTCTGGAGGTTGCGGGTTCGATTCCCGCCAAAGACTCTTGGTGTTTTCTGCAGACAAGCAAAAAGCTTCGCAGAGGTAGTGTTGTCTTTTTAACAAAAAAATAGCACAAACCTGGCTAGATTGGCACAGTGGGCATACAAAGTGGAAAATTATTGCCGTGATCCTAGGGTACTACTAAGTATAATAGACGTAGGGTTTGGAAATTTTGTGCTCTAAGAACAATAGGTGTTTTTGAGTTAATGCTTAGTGGTGGAGGCGGGAGGCCTAATTATTTAATCGCTATCGCCGAATGAACAAGAAAGTTAAATAATTTAGTACAATGTCCAAACTTTATTATCAAAATGAGTGTTCTTCAGTGGTATCAGTTTGGATTGAAACTGATAGCACTGCTTTGGTAACAAGCAAAATGTTTAAGATATTCCATTTTTAATTACAGAGGCCTTCTCAACCAATCGCTGGTTAAAAAACTAAATGACCCATTTTCTAATCATTTACCAGTTCGGTTTTAAACAGATTATTTTTCAAAAAAATTATTTCCTTAGAAATATTCTTTATATTAGTTTACAAGTTTAGTTTAAATTATAAATTTTTGAATTTTATTATATTTTTCACAAACTTAGCTTCGAACTGGCGAGTTTTCGCTACAATTAAAAGTTTTTCGTTTTTAACCGACTCCAAAAAAAGCAGGTTATCAATTCATCTGAAAGTTGATTTTCTGAACCGATTTAAAAATTTTTCTCTTTATTTGAAAGCTTATGCTTACAGTTTGGTCGCGTTTTAAAAACAGTTCATTATTTTAAAAATTAAAGGGTGTCCCCATACAACATACATGTTTTTAACGTGTATTAAGAACCGTA
This sequence comes from Phasia obesa, assembly GCA_949628195.1. Classification (NCBI taxonomy): domain Eukaryota; kingdom Metazoa; phylum Arthropoda; class Insecta; order Diptera; family Tachinidae; genus Phasia; species Phasia obesa. The sequence goes on along the minus strand of OX451217.1, from coordinate 59,488,335 downwards.
AAGGGCACCAATTTAAAATTTTAAAAAATTGCGTGTCACTATAGCTCCCAACAACAGAAAGTAATAAAAAATATATTTAAAATTTAAGGGGTGTCCCCATAGGTGACGGAATTTGGCCTATATGGGCCTATCTTTTGAACCGTTATAGACAGAACCTTGAAAATTTGACAGAATGATCGTTATAATAAAAAGTATAAATATCAAAAATTATAAATTAAAGGGTGCTCCAACAATTCATGTAATTTAATGTATATGGCCATACTTTTAAACAGTTGTACACAGACCGTTGAAATTTACAAAGAACCTGCATTGCTAAGTGTGCTATAACAAAAAGTATAAAAGTTGAATTTGGAAATAAAAGGGTTTCCCAATAGTTAATGTAATTCTATGTATGTGGCTAAACTTTTGAAGTGTTATAGACAGAGAGCTGAAATTTCGAAGGAACCTGTATTCCAAAATCCACTATAGCAAATATACAATTTGAATTAAAAAATTAAAGGGTGTCCCCATAAATTATGTAATTTGATCTATATGGCCCTATCTCTTGAACCGTTAAACACAAATACTTGAAAATTAGGCAGAATGTCCACTGTTTTCACTGGTATAATAACAAGTATAAATATTTGAAATTATAAATTAAAGGGTATACCATTAGTTCATGTAATTTAATATATATGGCCAAACTTTTTAACCGTTATAGACAGACAGTTGAAATATACAAAGAATCTTTTTGGCCAAGTTCTCTACAATAACAGGTCTTTAATTTAAAATTGTAAATTAAAGGGTGTCCCAGTAGATGATGTTATTTGATCTATTCGGCCCTATCTATAAAACCGTTATAGACAGAGGCTTAATTGGTGTCCCCCTAAAAGACGGATGCTGAAAATAGCTTTATTTTTAAACAGGCTTGACATTCACATAGTCTTTACATTTTTCCCGATAATTTTGGCGCATCTTTTATTTGGTTAAAATCTAATTTTTACAGATTACAATTGAAGTCGTTTTTTTTTTTGCAAGAATTATACCCTGAATCAACTTTTTTTTGCACATCAGAACTGTAATGTTATTTAAGGTATAGCAAATATAGCGATTAGTTTAAACAAATATTTTAAATTACAGCCCTTTATTTAAAGGAGGCCACCTAAACATGCAACATCATCATGATTACAAACCATGTAATACCGTGAAAGGTGTTTTAATCCATGGTGCATATGTTTAGTGTGAAATTAAGTTAAAATATTTTATATTATTACAGCTATACTTAAATGCAATCGCACATAAACTTAAATGATGTGAGTTTATGTACGTATTTTTTTTTCACTGCACTGATATCTAGTGCACAGTAGTTACCTTCAAACACTAAATAAAAGCTTTTCTTAGTTTTCTTTTATGTACGTTATTTTCACACTACACTATGAGTGATATATTACTCAGTTTCTCTGTGCGAGAGGTAATTTTTGTACTTTGCCGGGTTTCTAAAGCATAATTCTTTTCGTTTATAAATAAAATATGTGCCATCCGTTTAGTTTTATTAGTATATACAGTGGGTGACAATTCAATGGAAATTTATTTATCTATTATTTAAAAAACATTTTGTTATTAAAAACTTATGCCCATATTCATAAAAAAATATTTGGGTTTACAAATTTCAATGCATACTTTCACTTTTTAAATTAAAACTAGTTTGATTATAATTTGGGATTAAAAACTACAGAATAGATCTTTCAACAAAACTTTTTACGATAATGTGTATTTTATTTTATTTAATATTTTTGTACTGAAATAAGTGTTCTACCAAACCAAATGTTTTGATTTTTTCTGCAGTCAGACTTGTCGTAAGAAATTCGTCAAGACATTTTGGTAGTTTTTCTAAAATCAGACTTGTCGTAATGAATTCGTTAAGACATTTCGGTAGTTTGTCTGAAATCAGACGTTGTCGAATTCTTTACGAAATCAGAACATTTGGTATTCAAAGGGTATTCAAAGTAAAGGCTAGATAAATTCGAGATTAGGAATCAAATTGGTTTAAAAACACATTTACCTCTTAAAAACCAGTTAGACTGATACCAATGTAAAGTACAAATATGGGAATTTATAAAGGAATATGATTTTAGACAAACGGCTTATACGCCGCACAGTGGCGCCTTTTGACTTTTTTCGTTGCAAAAACCATAACTTTTGAAATAATTAAAATATTTTAAAGATTTAAAAGGATATTGACAGCGGACACTTTATGCTTCAAAATAATGTTTACAAAATACTGCTAGAGGTACAGGGTGCTCCAAAAATTGTGGTTAAAATAGGATAATTTTTCCAGTTAAATGTTAACAAGTTTTTTTAAATATAAGTTTTTTATTTGTATCGCAAATACACATTTTTAAATACATTTAATATTTAAATCTATGTAAATTTATATTAAGTAACTAGTTTAGCCCGGTGCACTTTGCAATACACATTGTTCAAATCTGGAAGTTTAGAAAAAAAAAAAACACTCTAATATAACATGTTAAACTAATATAAAATTTTTACTTTACCATACGTAGTATTATGTAAAGTCTAGTAATCATGAAAAAAATCGAATTCGAGATTTCGACGGAATTATACGTTTCGAGGTCCCCTGAATCCACTTAAGCTATTTTCGCGATGATGTCTGTAAGTTGTGTATGCCACTATTTTTGTGGTGTTTGTACAGGTCATACCGTATCAAAATGAAATTTAGTATGTGCCTTTGGTATATAGAGATGAAGAGCTGTATAGTTTTTGGGTATAATCGGGAGGGGGCAAGGGGTAGTTTTCTTACCCCCAAATTTTGTAAACGCTCTACAGGTCATACCGTAAAACATATTTAGTATGTACCTTGAGTTATGGATTATGGAGATGAAGAGCTGTATAAATTTTGGGCATAATCGGGAAGGGCCAAGGTGTACTTTACTTACTCCCAAATTTTGTAAACGCTCTACAGGTCATACCGTATGACATATCAAAATGAAATTCAGTATATGCCTTTGGTTTATGGAGATGAAGACGTGTATAAATTTCGATTCGAATATACTTTGAACTTTTATTCTTTATGTAATATATCCATAAAAATATCTGATTCCATTGGGTATGGTAAAGTTGAGTGTAGCCCACTCCAGTTTTATTTTATTTCTATTACAGAAAAACATTTTTAAATTATTTTTAATATTAATATATTCATGCTATAGATATAATGTTATTTAGTATATATTTTATTTAGCAAGAATAATTTTTATTAGTTAGTTCTCTTTGAAATAGTCATTAACATTGGGAGCGTTATCTAATAGAATTAACACATCGGAGCTTTTTCGAGATCTAACATGTCTTCGTGATGAAATTAGTGGGTCTGAAGAGACCGCCAACATATTGAAAAGGTCCGCATTCTGTCTAATCCGTAAAATTTTGGAAGTATTCGTGTACATAATTTTTTGGAAAAGTTGTGAAGTTTTTGATGCGTAATCATCAAACTTTGGGCCATTTACCATTTCTCTAGAGTTAATAACATTTAGGATAACTGACAAATTTTTTATAATATTATTGTCGACCCCAGTAATTCGGACTGTAACCTCATTATTTTCAAAAAATGCTCTGGACATATTACCATCACTAGTATTTCCATACCCCTGCTTTGGGCAGTCTTCTTTCAGCCAAAGCTTCTTAAGAAATTCATTTTGTATAATTTTTTTTCGAGCAGATAGTTTTTCTTTTTGTGTTGCGTTCATATCAAAACATTCACCTTAACGCGGAATTTTATACTCTAGTTATAATATAAACTCCATGCACCTAATTCTGGAATGTAATGGAGAAATTCCATATTCCTAATTTTGCTCATCTATTGAGTCATAAAAATTTTGAAATTCTTTCTGTAACTTTTTGGAAATTACACACTTTAAAGTTGACGAGGTATATGTTATTACATTTAAGACTTTGCCATCAATCATTGTAAGAAAAAATTCATAATCAATCGAAACACTTTTTTTCACTTTATTTCAATAACAGAAGGCTTTAGTTCCGAAATTTGCTTTTTTATATCGTTCACTGTAGATTTGATTATTTCTGAAGACTCCTTTGCATATCGAAAATATAAAAGAACTACAGAAGCCATAAACATATTTGTATCGGTAATAGTTGTGTCAATTGTCGATATTGTTTGTTTGTAGGCATTTTGACTGGATGATCCATCACATCCCCACTTATTTATCAATGTAAGCCTATCTGGAAGTGATACTGCTTCCTCTTCACGAAAACTTTGAATAAGGCGTTTGTCTGTATTATTCATTAAGTCTTGCAGTTTTACCTCTACCGATACTTCAGTAACCTTTACATTAGTTGGTACTGCTTCTTTTTTGGCAGATGTAATCTTTTTGTATTCGGGAAGAATATTCACATTATGATTCTTTAAAGAGCTTCGTAAAATAGAATATTTTTCCTTTGATAATCCCAATTCCATAAACACCGCTAAGGCTTCTTCTATATTATACTTTGTGGGCAAAGCATTTGGTGGAGAGGGAATACTCCCATTGATTCCTTGCAGTCGAACTAGGCTTGCAAGCACCACAGCTTTTGTAATGTCGGACGTTGATTTATCTTTATCTTTTACAAACTTAAGACATAAAACTTTATTTTACACTAAAATTGCTGCAGTGAAAAAAAATTTGGAAACCCTTTTTTTATTTCTTTTCACATTTTGCACACATCTTTGTTACATACTTTAAAAATGAGAAAAAAGTTTTTCTCGTGAGATTGTACCAGTTTTCTTTTTATTTCACCTACAGCGGCAACTTGCGGTGGCCAAACTTAGTTAAATTATTATGTAGCAAATATATTCAGAAAATATGGGCGAGACCATTTTTGACCATTTTTAGATATGCTCTATTTTATTTGTAAAAATGACCTAAATATATGGTGTCTAAAAAGCGGCTACTGCCGAAAAAGTTGGGTATCTGCTAAACATTTTACTACTTCTTTTAATAAAAAACAAACATACCTTTAAAAAAATACCAAAAAAGTTGTAATCAAACGGCTATGTTTCTGACAAAACTATAATTTTTTGCAATTAAGGAAAACGTTTTTGAATTGTGATCAGTAAGTAGTTCTTTATACGATGTTTTCATTCATTTCACAAAATTTTGTCATGAAATTTTGTAATTTTAATTTTGCACAAATGCTTTGCTTATCTCGTCGATGTAGCACCAGGTTGTTGTTATGAATAAGCAAATTTGGTCTTTCTAATTGCCCCATACAAAATAGTTTTTCGGATTTAAACCACAAGAATATGGCGGTTAATTGACTTCGCCAAATAGGGAAATTATGTGACCGGAAAATTTATAATGCAATAATTTAATTGTTTGGCTGGCTGTATGACCCAAAAAAAAAAACAGAGGCCATTACCAAACAATTTTGGCCACATCAAGTTAGTTATAATAGTGCGGTGGAGTTACCTTGCTAATTTTCAAATAAGTATGGCCTGTTGGTGCAGCCTGAATACGAACACAGCGACAATTTTTGTTTGGTCTATTGTAAGTAACAGTACCGTGAAACTCGAGTTTAGCGAATTATACACATCGGTCTCTCGAAGAGCCTGACTACGTGAAAAAGCTGCTCAAATTTTAGGAAGTGCAGCAGTCAAATATCCACCATTTTAGTAATAAATTTCCAAAATTAATTTTTTTTTGGAAGCTAATGTAGAGTTCCATAATAAAAATTTCTACTCTTAGATGATAGCTCAAATTGTAATATTTTATTACTTGGCGTCCAATCTTCTAACTTCAAATCTGACCGAAATTGCAGAAAACAATCAATTTCAAATATTACTCGTTAAAACTTTAAAAAAAATTTTATTTTTTCCCAGAAAATAAGACCTTGCAAAACGTATATGTTTCTTGAAATTATCAGCGCGAGTTCAAAGTAATATCACCTGAAGCCCGACACCTTATAATTCATATTTGCTAGGAGTTATGCTTTTGCTAATGATTTTATTCACAATTCATAAGAATAAATTGTATAGAATATTTTGATGTTAGCTTTGCATCCTGCTTTTGTTAATGCAAATTTCTTTTGTTACGAGTAAATTTAAATTTTCTCTAATTTTTTTGAAATGAAAAACCTACCAAAAAGAAAACTTAATATAATAAAAAATACAAAACAAAATTTTAATATAGATAGAAGAAGATAGCTTGGATATTAAAACAAAATCACGATCTTAATAACATGCAGTGCGGTACTTAAGAAAACTTTAAAATGCTTTTAATATTTTAATGACGTTTGAGCATTATTTAAATTTAAGATTTGAAATTCAAATCAGACATAAAAAAGCTTGGATATTTTATTAAAGTGACAGTTATACAGCAAATCGGTTTAGGGGATTATAAGACATAAAAATGCAAGCTGCGTGATCAGATCTCATTACTGGGTCCATTGTCTATTCGGATAAGAGATCATTATTTACTATTGATAACACGGCGAATTAGATAGATGCAAAAAATTCTGATGACGGACTTAGCTGTCTAGAAAATGCATTAAATGCTGATAGTGTCTAACTGCCTATTTCAGAGTGTCATACGAGTTCGTTCTTTTGCACAATTACATTTAAAACAAAAACAAATTTACAAATGTTGTTTTTGTTTTAAATGTAATTGTACAAAATAACGAATTCGTGTGACACTCTCAAATAGGCCAGCAGCATTTAATGCATTTTCTAGACAGCTACAGTAAATAGGCAGTAAATAAATTTTTCCCATTTTTCTATTACTAGTCAGAGAGAATAAAAGAACTTAAGCCTAACTTTATCAATTCATTTAAATATTTATTTAAGTATGGCGATGAGGTTTTGGTCTGGATGAACTGAAAGTAGTTTCTTAGTTTACTCGGGGTGTTTAGTTTTAAGTTGCACTGCGGTTTAATAATTTGGTTGGAGTTTTCGAAATATAGCGTAATATACAATATAAAGATAGTTTAAAATCATAAATAAAACATTGTTTTTAAAAATATGAAAAAAACTATTTTCGAAAAAAAAAATATTCATGCAATATGCAAATATTTTTATTTCGAAATAATTAATTTGTTGTTGAAAAATAGTAAACATCTTATCACTGGTTTGTAGTGCATTCAAGAAAATAAGGTGACCAGGCGAATTTGCAATGCTAAATTGAAAAAATACATTACCGTTAAATTTTTCATGCAACCGTGGTTTGATAGCGCAGGGTATTTAAAACGGAGTTTCTATACAAAATTTCGAAAAAAAAATTACTTGCGAGGTTCATCGCAATACTTCGTCTCACTACGAGCACATATTATCACTTGTTTGTAGTGCATCCAAGAAAATAAGTTGACCAGGCGAATTTGCAATGCTAAATTGAAAAAATACATTACCGTTAAATTTTTCAATGAACCGTAGTTTGAGTTTCTATACAAAATTTCGAACAAAAAAAAATTTCTTGGGATCATTCTAAGGAGTCAGATTAAAAAAAAATATTATTTATTACTTATGCAATCAATTTAGGCAATTAAAATTTCTTGTTTCGTGACAATCTCTAAATTGCTTCCGAACCTCATATTTTTAAACACTTTACAAATGTAAGAGATTTTTAGCCATTTTCTATCAAAATGAAACAAGGTTCATCGTTACATTGGAAAAAGGAAAATTTAGAGATAATAAAAGAGAGGGCAGTGGTACGGTTTTGCTGATTTCCTATACTCGTAAGTATTGGGAACAAGTTTTCTGTTCTGAAAATCAAAAAAGTTGCTTGTGCTGCTTCTAACGCAAGCACACAATTTAAAAATTAAAATTTCGACAGCACCGCTTTAACGCAATAACCAAAAACTTCTACGCTCCTGATTAGAGTCGTCTTAGTGTGGTAGTTGTGACAGCGATTGTTGGGCTTTTATTACCAAATGTGGTAGACATTTTTCAGCTTGGTCTACCTAATTTTAAGAGGTTTAAGAAAAGGAATTCGAATTTTTGAAAATTTATACTAAAGTAAAATTGTTAAATTTATATTAAATATATTCAACTTTTACAAATAATTAATTACTCCTTCCAAGAATTTTTTTATAATAATTTTTTTTAAATAAGATTTTTTTTTGTAATAAAAAATATACTTTAAACAATATTATATGTGTTATTCCTTAAATATCTTTGAACATTTAATAGATTTCAATTTAGTGCTGGAAAAGTATTGAATATTTTTTCTTCCTATATTTAATAATTTTTATATGTAACTAGCTGACCCGCTCCGCGTTGCTGGCCCTAAGCAAATGTTAGTGTTGTATTCAGCGATGCCAACTTAACTCTTTTCGCGCTATTTTTAGCTCTATTTGATAACCTCTAACGCGAAAATTTTCCCTTCAGCACTTTTTCAGAAAAAAGAGCAATTTTCTGTGGCGCCACCTGTCGAAAATTAACCCCACCAACTTAGGAACCTCCGTCGGCTCATGCGCAACAACTTTGCAAAATATCATACCATCACAGCTTACATTTAATTAATTTTGAGTAATTTTCCGTGGCGCCATCTGTCAGAAGTTAATCGAACCAACTTAGAAACCTTCGCCATAACATGATCAGATGCATAGTTTACGATTCTATAAAGGACATACAAACATACAGATAAACCTTCATTTTTATATTTATAGATTTAGGCTCAGAAATAGTTAATCAATATTTTTAGAAATTATTTAATATTTTATCACTACAATCAAACTCTAATTAAGAGTTCGTTGTCATTATGTAAACAAAAGTATTGTGTATCCAATTAAAAAGTATTTTATTTCATAGTATTTTTTAAAAATTTGGTGGGTAATTTTTCTGTGCCAATGCTATTCGAGAAAATCATGTACTTAATAAAAGAAAGTTTAACTTATCTAAATGCAAAAAAAACTTTTACTATTTTAAAAGTCAAATAGATAAACGAAAAAACATGTTTTACTTTTTCACCAAGAGTAGTTTATTTTATAGAACTATTTTAATCTAAAAGAGATTGTATTTTTAAGTCTAACTATGTGTAACAATGTAAGCCAAAAATTTGCATATTTTATTATTTTAATTTGCTTGTCTGCAAGTTCATTTGAATATAGCTTTGGCACCTTAAAAAGTTGTAAGTTAATTAAATTATTTCAATTTATTTAAAAATTTTATATGCAAAGTTTCACATGTGTAGTCGTATGTATGTATGTATGTATGTATGTATGTATGTATGTATGTATGTATGTATGTATGTATGTATGTATGTATGTATGTATGTATGTATGTATGTATGTATGTATGTATGTATGTATGTATACATAAGTTAGTTCAATAATTGTTTTCATGAAAATCTTATTCTTCATGAAAATAACGCTACTAATAGACTATTTATTTAATCTAGTTTTGATTTTGTTCGAGCAAAGAATTAATCGATTTTGCAATTTAAGGTTTTCAAATTACTCGAATAACTTAAGTTAATCGCGCATATTTAAAAAACTGGTATTGGTTAATAATGTATTTTTTTTATTTATTTTTTTAATAATTATTAGTCTATGGATACAATCCTTACAGAAAATTTAACATAAATATTAACTTAATCTTAAGAAAAATTTCAAAAAGTTAAATTAGGTATTTAAAAAAAACAACGAAATTATGTTGAATTACTTTTACATTTACAAAAAAATCAACAAAATTATACAAACTATATATATATATATATATATATATATATATATATATATTCCCCTTGATCCTATAAGGAGCATAGGGCCTCAATAAATTGGTTGAACATAGTCCTGTATTGTGCAAACGTTTTCACTTCGCCCCAGGTTTTACCCATTTCAGTCACTTCTACATCGATTTGCCTTTTCCACGTATGGGCTGGACGTCCTCTTCTTCGACTCCCTTCCGGGTTCCAGTCTATGGCATTTCTTGTGATGTCGTTTCTTGGTCTTCTTAAAGTGTGGGCAATCCACCGCCACTTACGTCTTTTTATTTCTGTGGCCATGATTTGTTGGTTGGCTTGTTCCCTAAGCCTGTTGTTGGACACCACTCTAGGTCAAAATATTTGCACTATCCTGCAGAGGCTTTGATTTACAAGCACCTATATCTTCTGCATGTCTCGAGGGGCAGCATTCCATGTCTCACAACCGTAGAGGAGAGAAATTGTATATTACTCAACAGAAATTCAAAGCACACATTACCATTTAAAGGTTTAACATAAAAACACATTTAGCACTGTGCGACGGCTTTTTAGCGTAGGTAGTTTTATTAACGCAAGTCTGCTAGAATATGAAGGGAGATTTATAGCAAGAACTGTTTTTGCACTGACTCAATATATTGGCAGTAAATATTGTAATAAGGATTCCATATTCCAAAACAGGTATGAGCAGTGAAACGTAAAGTTGCTTGGTAATATAAGGATCAGAGAATTTTTTTTATAAATGCAAAAACAACTCTAGCCTTATTGATAGTCATAGTAATGTGTGCAACGTAGTTTAATTTAGAATCAAGTAAAATTCCAAGATCCAAGAAAGTGTCGACTTAATCCAGCTGATGTCCTCCCAATGAGTAGTTAACAGCTAAAAAAAAAAATTTTTTAAAAAATCGCATACATTTACATTTTTTTAGATTTAGCTCCATTAAATTATGTTTGCACCATAAAAAGAAGTTTTTAAGATCACTTTGAAGATAAGCATGATCAACATATTGCTTGAAGCTATAAAAAATTTTTAGATCGTCAGCATACATCAAAATGTGGGAAAAGTTTATTCTTAGACGTACTCATGTTGAATCGAACATTTTGTTTTCTACTGGTTAAATAAGACATTAGCCAGTTTAAACTTCTACGGGATACACCTAATAAATCCAATTTTGTTCATAGTAATTTATGATTGACTTTATCAAAAGCTTTACTAAAATCAGTATATACAGCATCAGGTTGTTGAAAGATGAAGAACGTTTGTCGTAGTCGAGCATCCCTTTCTAAAACCATGTTGGCTAGGTGATATAATTGTTGAAATCTGATTACAAAGAGTATCCGCAACTAGTTTTTCAAACATTTTCGGAATAGCACATAATTTGGCAATTCCTCTGTAGTTTGTAATGTCAGACTTATGTAGGGGGTCGTTAGTAAACTGTCAATGTAATCAAAATACAAGAGATATTATAGAACCAAAAATTTATAAGTCATTAATTTATGTACCTGAAATATCCGAACGTTTAGAAAAATCAAAAATCTTTGATAATACTAAATATAGAATGCCATTTAAAACGCATAACACATTAAACATATTATTCAGTAAAACTAAAGATAGCATCCAAAAACTATGTTTATCAAATGTAGTATATAAAATACCTTGTAGCGGAAATGTAAATGAAAATTGTAATAAAGTATATGTAGGCACAACGAAAAATAAACTAAAAACTAGAATTGCTGGACATAAATCAGACCAAAGATATAGGAATATTAATTCGCAAAAAACAGCATTATCTTCTCATTGTGCTGAATTAAATCACTATCCCAATTTTGTTAATGTTTCAGTACTAAATTCAGAAAACAATTATAAACGTCGTTACATATTAGAAATGTTGCAAATTATTAATACACCAAACACAGAGAGAATTAATTTTAAGGCAGACACAGATAATGTAGCTCAAATTTACAGACATTTAGTAAATAAGAAATAATTTAATTATTGTTTGTACTTGTTTAAAATTTTTTTTAATAAGTTTATGACAAAAATTTTTTTGAAATATATTACTTTGAAGAAAATTTTTTCAATACTTTTTTAATTTGTAATTTTCATAACGTTAATTTTTTAAATTTTTCCTGATGATGCTACGCAAAGGAGTAGCGAAATATCGAGAATAAAAATAAAAATAATTAACGACTTAAAGCTTGAAAATAAAAATAATTAAATACAAATTATTAAAAAGGTCAAATAAACTATATTAAAATATTTTAGTTTTTTTTTGTTTTTGAAAATATCAAAATAGTTGATTCTAATTCGAGCTGATTGAATATCTAATTGCAATAGCAGAAGTCAATTAGATTTCTAATTGTAAAGGTAAACCAATTTTTTTTGCTAATGGCAACTAATTGCAATTAGTTTTACCATTGGAATAAAAATTTCAATTATGTAATGGGAATTAGTTGAACTAATTCTAATTGTTTAATGAATTAGAGAATTTCACAAAAGAAGGTTAATTAGCAATCATTATTAGCATTATCTAATCATTACTTAACATCTTTGATTTAAAACAAAAAAAAAACACAAAAATTTTGTTTTTGTTTTAAATATACTTATACGAAAGAACGAATTGTTTCGACATTGAGAAACCGGCTGTTAATAATGCCAACGTTTTTGAAAAAATCAAGAAGCAAACTGAGGGTTTTTATTAGGTATTCTTCTTGTTTTTTTTTTCAAAATGTTTTTCTGCTGGATTTTATTAGGCTATCCTATCTTGTTTTTTATAAAAACAAATACCAAAACATTTTCAAAATAAAAAACTCAAAACAATTTTAAAAGCTTTTTTGGCATCTCCTTTGAAATTTGTTGCTAATCAATCTTTGATTTCTTTCTACCTTTTCTTTTTGTAAAGCGGCTGCCTGACATTTTATTTTACCATCTTATTATCCTCTATTTTTCCAGGGGATCGAAGGTCAGGGGAGCTTCTTCTGATGGATTATCTAGAGGGAGTTGAAACCACTTAATTTCTAACACCCCAAAAATGATGTCGAAAATTATATGCCAGGGATCGAACCTGGTGTGCTTCGTTTAGTAAGCACGCACCTAACCACTACACCAAATGTACATATGTATATTTTAATATTGTATGTTTTAGTAAACAGTTTCTATGTTGATTTACATACATATATAAACGAAATAACAAGTAAGCTAATATATACAAGAAGATATTCTTATTAAGAAAATTAAAAAGATGATTTACACATGATCATATAGGAACTTAACGAAATCAATAAGTAAAACCTTTTTGAAAAAATCATTTTGGTAATCTAATGAAATCAATAAGGAAAACATTTTTAACAAAATTCATTAGGTAGCCTAACGAAATTTTTTTTCGCAATTTTTATTTATTGTATCTTCAATATAATTGAACTATCAATAATTACTCATATCTTAAGTCTAAAAATATACTTGTTAAGTCCAACCAGTGCTGGACAAAAAAAATTTATTTTTCACGGTTAGTGTAATTTGCGGGTTATCCCTCTGATATACGGATGGGAGAAGCAGTGTCCCTCCTTCTTAGTCGAATGTAACCAGGTTCATTTAGTATGTTACGGGCCAGTGGATTCGGATGAGTTTCAAGCTTCTTTAAATACCTTATGGCAAGTTTCGCTATTTCTGCTTTAAGTGATGGCACGTTTAGATCTTTATGGATGTTCGAGTTTTTTATATACCAAGTAGCAGATGTAATTATACGAAGAATGTTATTTTGGCGCCTTTGAATTTTTTCTACGTTGGTAGCTGAGGCAGTGCCCCATATTTGAATGCCATAACACCATAGTGGTTTTAGAATTGACTTGTATAATAAAAGTTTGCAATCTAAAGCTAGAGTAGAATTTCTGCCAATTAGCCAGTTTAGTTGGACTGCTTTCAACTTCATTTGTGTTCACTTTGATTCTATGTTCCGTTTCCATGTAAGGCGCCGGTCAAGATGTATGCCGAGATATTTGACGTCTGAAAGCTGAGGTATCGTTTGGTTATTTATCCGAATAGAGGGGCAAGATTCTCTACGCAGTGTAAAAGTTATGTGAGTACATTTTTGTTCTTTCACTTTTATTCTCCATTTCTTCAACCAGTTTTCTAAATTGGATATGTGGTCTTGTAAATATCGTGATGCTACTTCGGGTCTTTCGTGAATGCTCAAAAAACCAGTGTCGTCAGCAAATGTTGATGTGTGAACTCGGTTACTAGTTGGCATGTCTGAAGTATACAATAAGTATAAAAAGGGCCCCAATATACTACCTTGGGGAACTCCGGCTTCGATTGGCTGGGGTGAGCTCAAAAAATCTTCCTCTTTCACAATAAATTTTCGTTCGGTTAAATAACTATCTAGCAGCTTATATAGGTTTACGGGAAAATTCAGTTTTAGCTTATATATTATTCCTTCATGCCATACCTTATCGAATGCTTGAGAAACGTCGATAAAAAGCGCAGAGCAGTATTTTCTCTCTTCAAATGTCTTCCTAACAACATTGACTAACCTTTGAGTTTTTTCGATCGTACTATGTTTTTTCCTGAAGCCGAATTGATGGTTTGGATACATCCTTTGTCACTTAGAATAGGATTAAGCTTAGTTATTAACATCCTCTCAAACAGCTTTGACATATTTGACAAAAGGCTTATAGGTCTGTATGATTCAATTTTTGTGTGGTCTTTTCCTGGTTTAGGAATCATGGTAACCAAGGACACCTTCCACTCTGTGGGAAAGTACTCAAAACGTAAAATGGCATTAAAAATAAAAAGAACGATTCTGCGAGCTACACGGGGCAACTCAATTAACATCTTGTTACTGGTTTTATCAACGCCAGGGGCTTTTTTGGTGTTCAAATCCGTTATTGCCTTTTCAAGATCACCAAATTCAAATCTTATCGGTACTGCAGCACTAGCCTCGAGAACTGGCAACTCAACTATATCAGTCGATATATTTGGGGTAAAAACCTTTTTCAAATGTCCAGCAAATAAATTTCCTTTTTCAGTATCACTCCTTGCCCAGCCTCCAGCTGAAGTTCGCAAGGGAGGCTTACGTAAGACTGGCCTTTTAAGTTTTCTACAAGCACGCCATAACGAATAATCTGATTGAGGAGTTGCGTCTAGGTCTCCCAAATAGTTTTTCAGGGATGCTACTCTTCGAGATTCCTAACGAAATTTAATAAGAAATCCTTTATTTATACAATACAGAAGAAATCCTAATAGAATCAAAAAGTTTTTCTTTATGGATTGTTTTGTGTCTGTGTCAAAAATGAGTAAAAAAAAAATTGTGAATAATAAGTTTTCTTATTGATTGAAAGGGATTTCCTTCTTGATAAAATTAAAGAGATTTACCACACGAAAATAATAAGGAACTTTTTCGAAAAAACTTCCCTTCTTTCTATTTAATTACCCCTTAGCCTAAAAACATTTCATAGAGAAAATATTTTTGATTCTATTAGGCATTTTTGGCTCTGTGTATTTTTCATTACAACGTTCATAAGCTGAATGAACGAATTTGGGGAAAAAATCATATTGGATTTATGAAAAAATTCATGGGTATTATTTTTTCTCTGTATGTTTACTAAGCACGTCTAGTACGAAATTATTCTTAAACGATCATATCAGAAGTAAAACCTTTGTAAACAATTGGAGGATGATCTTGATAAGAGTTAATTTTACTCGATTAATTGATATAATTTGTTCGCATAAGTTTTTTATCAAAATTTGCTATTTTTTTTTCTTGAATAATTAATCGACTTAAAATTCTACGATTAATCAAGCGATGATTGATCGAGTGAATACCCTAGTTACTAATCATACTCACAAACCTAACAAATAATCTGTTTTCCATACTTTAAATTGTATTATATGTACATAGATAGATGTTTCGTTGTAGTTTTTTTTTTGGCTTTACTTCTTTTACGATGTTTAAAACTCACAAGTATTGTTTGATAATTTAATACTTTTCGCACATGTTTACAAGAGCTTCCTTTTTTTATGTATATTATTTATGGCATATTTCAAAAACTTTTCCTAGTGAGATGCGTTGCTCCACCAACAACATTTGGAATTCCTATAAATGTGTGTATATGATATTTCTATTTTGGAAAAAAAATGCTAACATGCATACTAACAAATATTAATTGTTGTTTGTAAAATAAGAACAGGATACTTGTTTTGTTATTACCCGTGGCCATTTTTAACAAGCGAACTTTACAAATAGTATTATATTTAAGACACAACCACACACACACATCAAAATTGTTGTATCCTTATACATAAACAGAATTCTATGTTTGCAACAGCTTAATGTTTGAGTTATACTTATACATATACAATATTTTTCACACACATACGCCTTTTTACAAAAGAATCACTTTACTTGAGTAAGTTTGAATTGCAAGTAGAAGAATGCTTTGTACAATTGCAAGGGTGCCCAGTACACATACCGCACTTATTCAGAGCAAATATATACACGAGTGTTATACATATTTTTTATGATTATATTTTTTATGATTATAGTTTTAGCAACTATTGATTTATGTATATTGAATGGTTATTAAATAAAAATTTAATGCATTTATTTTTTTAAGTTTGTTTAAGCCATGGCATATTTATGAAAAATTAAAATAAAATTCTAGAAACTCATTAAAAACTTTTACTTTCTAGTGACTCATAAAATTTTTGTGTGTCAAGTATTATGTTTTTTCAAAAAAATGTTGGTGCAATGTAAATGTACGAAAAGACATTGATCGTACGCAAAAATAGGTGTTTGGCTCCTTATTTCTAAGACTTTAAAAATTAAAATTATTGCAAAACAATGATGATGTTTATTTCATTAAATCACATAAGTATACATATAAAGTGTATTTGCACCTTTTATATGCATCTCCAGTGTACGATGAACACTTAGCAGATAGTTCTTACTGTGGCTTCGTTTAAACCGAACATTTCGGCTATAAATGTGCAGTTTTCGCTATTTCGAAAACAAAACTAAATTGGTTTCTAAATTTCCTTTACATTTTAGTTTTGTATTTGTAGTTTTCGATGTTTTCTCTTACACAAAAAAAAATTTTTTGCGCCAATTAAAGATTTTAATAAGTTTTAAATTAAAGCTCAATTAATTTTTTAATTGATTCAAGTATATATTTGTTTAAAATCGTACAGACAAAGTTCTTAATTAAACAACTAATTTAGGTAATTAATTAAATTCTAATCTGAAACCATATAAAACCTTTAATTGGTGGATGCATTGATAATTCACAAAATGTATTAATTAACACATTTCAATTGCTATGACCAGTAAATTTTCTTGTATTTACAAAAACGGAATTCTGCTAAATTTGTGATATGAACATGCATATTACGCAAAAATTAAATTTAAAAAATAAATCTAGTAAATTATGAACACTTTTTATTTCTTTAGTTAAGTTGAATGCTACGCTTCTCAGATTTTGGAGTTGGCCATTTTTTTCGAAAATGCTGCTAGAATGATTACGTACTTTTTTTTGGTTTTGGTAAGCAGTAAAATAAAACTCGGTTCTCATAAGCGCATCTAATAAGCGCATTCGAGAATGCTATAATTGTAAGACAATAATAACAAACTGCATCCTCTCTTGCTTAAGTTTTTATAAAGAATTTAGTGAAGCAAAGAGACCTACCAAGTGGGACACCGCAAACAAAAGTCATTCCTTCTTGAAGCCGGTTGGAAAGGAGAGTATATTTCTCTCTCCCTTACAAACTTCCAAGTAAACGTAACTTTTTGCTGGGAAGGTCCCCGTCTCTGGATAATAACGCAAGAAGTTGCAACATTGGTTTTGTAAAAAATCTATTCTTGTAGAATAATTGATGTTTTTTTTTTTTTAAGAGAAGTAACACTCAGGCAATTAATGCCTACATTAACTGTGTTACTTCCTTCGGAAAGGGATAGAAGTAGATAAGACAGTTGGTTAGTGTGATAGTAAAGCTTCGTTTCTGGCAACACTGCAATTGCACGTTATGATTATTTTTAGAACAGTATTGCAGCGCCTCTGGTGTTATTTAGGTGAATTAGCCAATTTATAATTATTTAACTTTGCCGGCGATTTAGTGCTATGTGGTAATACCGGCGAAGGAGGGTGCTGTGATATGAATTGTTATAAAGAAAAATTAATACATATCAGAAAAATTGATGTTGCCATGGCTGAGATTTGAACTCGTGACCATTGCTTAGTAGTCAACGTGCTAACCACTTAAGCTACAGCATCCGTTTATAAAAATAAAAGGTGCGGTACAAGTCATTAAAATCGCTAAAATTGTACACATTTAGGGTTTTATTTCTATTTTCTCCTAGAAGTGATATATGTTTACGGAAAAAAGTATCCTAAATTTAAACCCAGTACATAAGGTATCTTCGCAAAAAAAATGTTATTAAAATCCATCCCGCGGTGTTTACGTGATGCGAACACAGACTAACATACGGGCGGATAACTTCCCAAAATTAGTGTTTTGTCTGCACCAGTAACAAAATTTCCAAAAATATTTCATGTACAGAATTATATATAGATATATATACAGGGTGGGCCAAAAGAAACCAAGGGGTATAAAAGTTTAATAACTTTTTTGTTTATTAACTTTTTTTTATTTTTTCTTTCAGATTATATAGACAACACTTGGAATTGTATTATTTAAACCAGAGATCAATTATTTTAACGCAAAGAGCATATCGCCGACATTA
Organism: Phasia obesa; assembly: GCA_949628195.1. Lineage (NCBI taxonomy): Eukaryota > Metazoa > Arthropoda > Insecta > Diptera > Tachinidae > Phasia > Phasia obesa. The sequence continues at coordinate 59,469,920 of OX451217.1, read as the reverse complement.
TTGAAAATTTGATTATGAGTGATGAAGCTCATTTTCATTTGAATGGCTTTGTTAATAAGCAGAACTGTAGGTTCTGGGGTTCTGAAAATCCAAGAGCCATTCATCAACGCCAATTGCACCCCATCAGGTGTACAGTATGGTGTGGGATCACATCTGAAAATGTCATTGGGCCCTACTTCTTCGAGAATGAAGATGGAAGTGCTGTAACCGTAAATGGAGAGCGGTATCGGTTTATGATAGAAAATTTTTTACGTCCTGCTCTTGAAAACAGACCTGGTATGTGGTTTCAGCAGGACGGAGCCACTGCCCATACTGCCCGAGACACAATGGCACTTTTAAGACAAATTTTTGGAGAGCCCTTGGTTTCTTTTGGCCCACCCTGTATATATAGAAAATAATTAATAAAGTAGTTTTATGTTCCAAATTTTTTAAGAATTATTAATAAGAAACTACTATATTCAATATGCAACTTTAAAGGTACAAGATTTGAATTTTTTACTTCTTTCAGTTTTGTGTTGCTGTTTGTTGTATGCTTGTTAATCAGAACTACTACGGAGACACCCTTTATCATTTAAGTATTTTTGTACTTTTTTTTAGAGAGCCTAATACTAAATTTCCAAGTCTAATTTTCAAATGTTTGTCTGTTATCTTTACAAGATAAGGCCAAAGTAATTGTTATAGAGTCCACCTATCATAGTTCAAAAAAAGCTCTTGTACATGCAAATCAGATCACTGTCGGAGAACCGTTTAGTTTTTAATAATACACCTAATACACCCATGAAAATTTAAAAATTACTATGAAGGCCACCTGAACTAATGACCTGAAGAGAGTTAATGAAATGAATACAGCTTCTGTTTAAATTTAAAAAGTACTTATATAGTAATAGTTTGAAAATAGGCCATATAAACTAATGAGCTTAAGTAAACTAATGAGCTAAACTGAACTAATCAGCTGAAGTAAACTAATGAACTGAACTAAACTAAACTCAAGAGATGTCTGATAATAACAGTTAGCTCACTGACTGAATTGGTTACCTTACTTAACTAGTGATATCAGAGTGGTGATCAGTTGAAAGATTAGTTCAACTAGGTCGTTCACGAGCTATACAACTCCACATCTTTTGGAACTTTTACTTCTAAATTCTTTTTAAACTATGTTACTGCCTACGTTCCTGCTTGAATAGAAATTTAAAAGGCTACCTTATGTGGACTCAAGATATGCATCTCTTTAATTTTTTACTTAATATAACTTTTAGCCTCTATAAATATTTGATTGCATTGGTAACGTTACTTCAACTTTCAATTAAGTTTTATTTTGCTTTTCTAACAATCGATTAAATATTAAAGCTCGTATTATGAATTATTTGAATACTAAAATGAAGCGCTTTCTTTCTTGCCACAATATATTAACATAATGCCTGTTATACCCTCTTGGCATTGATACAGTTTGCGTTTATAAAATTTTGACAGGATGGCATTATTATTGTGTCAATCGAAAAAAAATGTAGGGGAAAAATTATAAGTTTTTTTAAGTAAAAAGCCAAGGAAATTATATAGTGAGCTGAAAGCTGAATGTTGCATATTACAACCACAAGTTCATTATAAAATCTTTTGTTAAATTGTTTTGGTGTAAGGGAATACTTAAGTTAGAAAAAAAGGGATTTCTTGCAAATAATAACAATAATTTGTACGTTTTATATTTGTTGTTCACATCAGATATGCCAATTAGACCGAGTCCATACTTCGACATTTTATGACGATCCTGCATCTTAGGCATTCATGAAAGCCCCTAAGTAGCATCTCAATATTCACAAGACCATATATTTTCTTCTTTAAAATTGTGGTTAAAAAAATGGAGAATAGCAATTAACAGACAGAAATGTATTCACATACATACATACATATCTAACTTTCTATACCTCAACTACACCAAACTTGAGTATACCTCATTCAACAAAATGATTTTTTATTTATTTAGTATCTCGTTTCTGCAACTAATGTGAGAAGCTTTTCACATGAAAATGTAATAGTCTTCCGGGTTGTTCTGCTAATCCTAAACTTTTTAACAGAAAATATTAAAAAAGGTCGTTATTATCTCTAGCTCACCCTGTGTAAAATTTCAATGATTTCTGGTAAAATTTACGAATACCTTACTTTTATTGAGTTGACTATAGTGATTTCAGACTGACGACAGCTACATATCGACATTCTTTCTCATCGCAGGGTCTATGGTAATTGCTAACATTTTCTTAAGGGTAAGTCTTCACAACATCTCTGTATAATAAGCTTTTGCTCGTGATCCAAAGTCTGTTTATGTTAGCCTTTGTCAAGGCACAGTCTGCAAGTATCGTCTTACCTCGCTTTTTAACTTGCACAAATAATACTTGAGAGTATGTGACCAGTCACTAACGCTGTCGCCTTCTTTGCCTTCCTGCCAACTTGTAGTGAAACATTCCAGAGGCTTTAGCGGGTATCGAGCCCAACCCCGAACTGATAGACTAGCAAACTACCTACTAGCCCACCGAGGCACCGATCTTTATACATAGAGATGATTCAGCGATGTCCGTCTGTCCGTCTGTGTTCGGATTGAAACCAACTAAAAGGGATACAGAAAATTTAAGCCTACCAATCTGAAAATTTGTATATTTCAATTCAGCAACATCAACCATTTCATTCGAGGCTGAGGGCAAGAAACCACACCTACCTATATTTTTTCACGTTGTTTTTATTTATTTTTTGATTGCAATGATTCTCCTTTGCTTTTTAGTTACTAACCATAGATCGCAAAACATAGAGGTGGGCAATAGAACCACAGGGTGGCCACTGCTAACCAGGAGCGGTGAATGAGCTTCTTGGGAGCTGGGGCAATTTGGGCAACATTTTTTTAAAGGTTTTTTCCTTTCTAAGGCAATAGTAGTACGGCAAAAAATTAAAATTAAAAATGTAAGAGTGGCGAAATCACTGCCCATTATTTTTTGTGGTCACATTGTCATGGATTTTAAGAAACGCTGGTCTAGAGCATTTTTTGTTTATTGAAATAATTTTCATCAAAATTAGATTATGCCATTTCAAAGACTGTATTTATTGAAAACATATCTATACATATGTATTTCTTTTTTTGTGTTCGCAATACGTAAAACTACCGCATGTATTTTAACAAAATTTTGTGAGGAGGTACCTAAGTATCCTGATTCCCATAAGGACTCTTTTCCGCAAAAATATGTTATTTCCAAGAGAAAGTGGAGAATAAGCAGTGATTTTTTAATGATTTAAAGGCACTGCATACTTTAAGGCATCTCTTATTTTTGAAAGCAGTATGTTTTAAAAAAATGAGTACCACATTTCCTGTATGTCTTTTACAGAGCTTTACAATGATTTTTAGAATTTTAGAAATTTTATATAAATTTTAGAATTTTATGCAGGGACGTAAGAGACTTAAAATTTTGGTGAAGATTACTTTAAAAGCAAAATCGAACAAAATATTGTCAGGACGCACACAACGTGTGTGGGCACAACTAGCACAGTTAAATTTTTTAATCCTGTTCCAAGCAATGTCTTATCTTGTCGCCTATAATAATGAACCAAAGTTTCAGGTCAAATACATATGTAGCTACCTTATAAACTATTTTCTCAAATTGTGCAAAACCATAAAAAGGAAAATAGTGAATAGTGATAGGCGAAGGCGTTAAGCTCACATACGAATAATTTAGATTAAATTCCTTTGCCATAATGACAAAACTCGTCATATTTGCTTTTCATATTTGATAATCATATTTGTTTTGTCTGGTTTCTGGTTAAAAAATAAGTATTTTATTATATTTTCGCCTAGAGATATCAGTTAGGCTACATAATTGAAAAGAATTTTTTATTATATAAAGATAGTCAAACTAAAAAACTACAACTATTTTCTGCCCAAATCTGCTTTCATCCGCCCGAAACGTGGTTAAGTATTTATAAAAATCAAAGTCTTAGTTAATTTCCATTGTTTTAACCCTTAAGAGAAATGTTGTAAATTTTTACAGCTTAAATTTATTCAGATAATTAAAAACGTGATAAATTAAAAACACCTACCATATATAAATTTTTAATTGGTTTAATTGGTTTTTTGCTCTCTATCTTTACCGTACAAACTTACCATTAAGCTGTCATTTGAGTTTCTTAATGACAGGTTGTAAAGTGGTGTAGCATAACAGCTATTTGAGACTAATATAGCAGTAGTGGTCTTACTAAACGCAAACATATTGTATATTAGCATATTTTTTAACAGCACGTTCGGCTATATGTTTTATTACTTTTTCTTTTTCTTTATTACATTTATTTTTTTTTCTACGCTTTGCTTTACTTACCCGTACATTCACTCTCACATACGATTGCAAATTGAACTTTGGTAACATTTTGAAATATTAAAACCTTTGTTGTAGGCAGCTAAATAAAATTTAAAAAATAAATCTTTTTACTTGAAATTTCAGAAAAGGACAAAAGAAAAGCATGTGGTTTTCTATCCTTTTTCTCTTATTTTTAAATTTATTTTATTGCCAACAATTGTGGTATAATAAAGGAAAATTATGTATGTGTGTATATGTATATAGAAACTTTTTTGTGATTTTATAAAGTTACATTTAAAGTTCTTTGGATTGTCTGACATTTTACATTGAAATGTTTTAAAGAATAAAGAAATGAAAAAGGAAAACAGAAAATCGAACACAGTACTCAAAAACTAAAACTTTCTGTTTTATTTTTTATTTTTTTTTTTTTGTTATAAAACTACCATAAGAACTAACGTACAACTAGGATGACACAAATCCAGCAGTATGTTGCACTTTTTGTTGAAGTTTTTCTTTTTTTTTTTTTGTAAATATGTATCTATAACATTCATGTTGGTTTTGCCACCCATTCGTATAAAATAAAACCACAGCAAAATATAATCAGATTGCAACGAACTTGCCCCAAACACTACTGCCTGCACATTATTTTGCGGTATGCATTACACATAGTTTATGGATAAGTTGTTGATTATTTAAGAATGTAGAGCTTTTCGTACATCGACTTCTGCCGGCACTACGGATGGTCGCACTTCAATGCCGCGTACTGGTTGTCGGTCCAAATGATGTATTACTTTGTAAACTTCACTTCTATTCAAGTCGATTTTTTTATCAGGTTTTTGATACTTCATAAAGTTGACTCTATATGTTTGTGTTTTGGTTTTTTATTAGTTTAATTTAGTTCATTCATAGCAGCGACCCAAAAAAATAAATTTCAAAAGAAATAAAAAATAATATATAAATAAAAATACGTATATTTTTAAGTTTAAAAAAAATGTAGGGGGTAAAAAATTAATGCATAAATGAAATATATGGCAAAAAAATAATTGAATAGTTTATAATAATCAAATGTCGATTTATTTTATTTTTATGCATGAGTTTTTGTGATTTTTAAAACAAGGAATAAGTACGAAAATGATTCAATTGAAAAAATACCAAACATTAGAAATAAAATATAATGAGTTTTATTTAGTCTTATTAAAAAATAAAAAAAAATAACATTTTACATATAATGCAAAAAATTATGTCAAAAATAGGCTTTCATGCTTTTAAAATTGTCCAGAAAAGAACACCACGAATAAAATACAAACCTCTCCTTTTCCAATTCTTTTGTGACCGATATTTTGTTATATTCACTAAAAATTTATGAAATATTGATTAATGACTCATATGAAATTTAACTTAACTTTATATATATTTTAAAGAAATGCGTATATTCTCATATTACTTACAACGAAAACTTAAATTTTTTTTATTTCTATCCAAAATCGGCGGCTTTTTTTATTTGTTAGTGTTTTTGAAAGTTCATATGAAAACTTCTAGCATTAAAATATTACAGAAATAATTTTTTTTCATTATTTTCAAATAATACTCCTAGGTAGAAGCTGTTTCTAGTACAAAAATACTACAGTTCATATGTTTTGCGTGAAAACTTATGCGTAGCAAGAGTTTCATAACACAGGCACAAATCAAAGCAATTTTGGAAGTTGGTGTTTTTTTCATAACTAAAAAAATATGATAAGATATACATACATACATACATACATACATACATACATACATACATACATACATACATACATACATACATACATACATACATACATACATACATACATACATACATACATACATACATACATACATACATACATACATACATACATACATACATACATAAATACATACATATACATATATCAATGCTTGTAAGACCGTTGCCTTGTTGCTTTGAAAATTATTTGAAACTGATCACTTCCTTGCTTTCTCATAGCAGGATTAGTTTTATATAGACGAAATTAAAATATTCTTAATCTTTCTTAACCAGTTCTTTCTTCTAGGTAAAATAATTGTCGTTTTACACCTAAAGAAAAACCATGGTTGTGGTATGGCCACAAGAATCACATTAAGTCCTTTCTTACAATATAAGGTTGCAATGAACAAGTTTTAGTTGTTTGTAGCAATACTTTGGTTACGATAAAAAAGTCATCATTAAATGGTTACTACATAAAAAAATGCAACATAGTTGATTTTAACTAAATAATTTTTGTTAAAACTTACTACAAAAACAAAGTTTTATAAATATACTCCAAAATAATATATTAAAAATAAAAAAAATATGTTTAGTTAATTCATATGGAATTTTTTTTCAACGGGCTTACGGTTATCTCAAAAAAATTGTTTTAGTTTATATTCAAGGTTCGAAGCCCCACTTATCCCTCAAATGTGTTTTTGATAGACTATGCGTAATAATGTTTTTTTTTTTGGGAGGTACCAACCGCACTATCCTAATCCCATCTGTATTTTGCTAGTCTATGCAGATTAGTATGAGAGTTACTTGTTTCAAGACTCTACACATTATAGTGTGTACACAATAATAATTTTTCATTTTGTATGGGAGCTAGCACGCACACTGTCCCAATCGGGTGTAAATTATACTAGAGTATGGGGATTACTTGTGCAAAGTTTCAAGACTGTACCTGTTGTAGTTCGCCAGGTACACGATAATATTTTTTCACTTTGTATGGGAGGTACCACGCTCTCTATTCCAATCCAACCTGTGCTTCGGTAAACTATGTACACTAATAAGGGCGTTACTGGTGCAAAGATCTACTTATTATAGTTCTGTGGATATTTAAAAAGTGGGCGTAAGAATAGGCGTCTTTATTTTTTCCTGTGCAAACCTAAGTTGGGTTATGATGAAGATTAAAAAAAAAAATTCCCAAAACAATGGGATGCAAATCTTAAGTGATGCGATTACCAAAGTGCGTGGATAATGATTTCCTTGTGATCTGGCCTAAACAAGCGGTTAATATCTAAGTATCTCTTCAATATCTTTTCTCCCAGCATACACATTTTTAATTCTTATAGTAAAATTTTGAATTCTTATAGAAAAATTTTATGGGTATTTATCATAATATTAAAAAAAGACTAGATGCGCATATCAAATACGACTTAAAAAAAATTTTAGAACCGCATCATCATTACTCACAATCAATGCAAGCGGAATGATTATATCTTCCTGAATAAAGAATGTGAAGAAACAATTTTTTTAAGATTTAGTTTCAAGACGCAATAAAAAATGTGGATAAAAAAATTTAGAAAAAGGAATTAGATGCTTACAGAAACAAAAATCTGCAAATAACGTTCTTAACGTTAAAACTGCTGAGATGAAATTAACTCTATTTGAATGGACTTATCTTAAAATCGCTAAGTTCACTTAGTGATATTTCGCACTGAGTACAATATATAAAAAAGTGTATTTTTATGGATTAGTGTTTATGGAAATTTATTAGCCCAAAAAAAAAAGACATCTCTGTTGATTTGGCTTTAAATCCAATACATATATTATTTTAATGCATATATGTAGGTGGCTATTTTAGTTGTTAAATTAAAGCCATATAAAAGTCAACATTATTTACTATAAACTATTTGAGATTTTAAGAACTAGAACATTCATTTGTATTGCACCCAGCAAGAACTTTGTTCGCATTTTGTCACAGTAATTTTAATGGACAAATTTTTTTTAAATCAACTTGGTCTTATATTAACATTGACTTTCCTGTCCAGACTTCTTACTACTCGTACAGTGTCAAAAATAGCGAAATAAAAATATACAGGCATGTCACAAATTCCGTTCGGAACTGAAATAATTCCGTAGTTACTATTCCGATCGGAATGGTTTTACCTTCTATAGATTACGTTCGGATTCATTAAACCGAAAAATGACACTTTTTTTGCATTAAAAGTGGCAACATAACAAAAAATGTAGCACAAAAAATAGCTGTTTCAAAAGACAATAAAAACTCAAGAAGTATTCGTGTTGTAGTGGCAAAAAATCATAATAATTTAGTATTTGTTTAAGGCAGAAAGAATATAACAAAAATGGCTGGAATATATTTAACTGCAGCAACAAAAAAAAAAAAAAATTAATTACAAGTTAATAAATTAAGTTGCAAAGTTTTTAGAGATGCTTCAGAACCATACTTGGGATTTTTTCATTACCATTGAATTTTCATTGGCATCATTTCAAATAGTTATAATGAAAAAAAGTTTAATTACCATTTAATGCTACTATTTTATTTTTAATTAGAATTGTTTTTACCAATGGTAATGGAAATGTTATGAAATTGTATATTAATTATAATTGATGAAAAAATCATTGTTTTTATTGGTTTTAATAACTACGAATAAAGTACCAATTTCATGCCTGCAACACTACTACTGCATTCACTCTAGTTTTGAAAATCTGTACTACCAATTCTCCAACGGGTTAAAAATTTGTCATAAAAATTTATATTTTTAATAAATTAATTATTTAGGCTTAAGTTCTTAATTATAAAGAGATAAAGAAAAATTAGATACTTGCAAAGCAGAATGCATTTTCTAGACAGCTACGTCCGTCATCAGTACTCTTTGTATCAATCTACCCGGTAGTTTCAATTGTTATTAATTTTCTATTTAAACAAACTTATCAAAGAAATAGAATCTGAGAAATTTTAATTTTACATTATATATATATTTGTAAAATAAAAATATCTAATTGTTGTTAATTGCTAACCAAAGGATAGCTAATAGCAAGACAGATATATACCATTTTCAGATAAAAGAAAATATATAAAGAGAATTCAAATAAAGAAAAATGTTTGCTTGGTAGTATAATATGAAAAATAAATAGAGTTTACAAGTGTAAAACAATTTCAAAAAGCTCTATCTTCTATCAAATATAATGTAAAATTTAAATTTCTCAGATTCTATTTCTTTGATAAGTTTGTTTAAATAGAAAATTAATAACAATTGAAACTACCGGGTAGATTGACACAAAGAGTACTGATGACGGACGTAGCTGTCTAGAAAATGCATTCTGCTTTGCTGGTATCTAATTTTTCTTTATCTCTTTATAATTAAGAACTTAAGCCTAAATAATTAATTTATTAATTCAAAAATAGTTCAAATAAAATTCATATAACTTTATATTTTTTCTGATTTTTGTTTATTTTTATCTGAAAAAATGCACATAATAGGAGAGCAGAGAATGGAGGTAGGACTTCTTTAAAACATCACCACAAAAAGGTTGATTGTAAATGTGGCCAATAATGATAATGCTTTTTTATAATTTAATCATTAATTAATTATAATGATTTTGTTTTTTAAATAATTACTAAAGAAAATTTTTCATTAAAAAGCATTACTATTAATGAAAACAATGGTAATGAAAAAAAAATTATTAGCATTATTTAGAATTAAATGCTAATGAAATTGTCAATTAATTACTCGATCTAATTTATTAGTCCCATGTATGTTCAGATATTCTGAAAAGTTTAAACGGCTCGGAAATGTTTAAAATATCAATTCCACGCGATATTTATATTTTAGGACATAAATAATTTTTTTCAAATTAAATATGTCCGTATTAAAATTTTGGGGGATATATTAATTATTCAAGGTTCAATTAAGGTACAAAGTTTGTTCCATTCACAGGGGGTAGAATATTTTTAGTTATTGATTTTGTGTACTTTAAGTCTCAAGAATAAATTTTAGTTTTTCAACATGACAGCTTTCATAAAATATAAAACTACTTTTTTATATTAAATGTTACATTGATTATACTTTTGAAAAAAAGAAACAAAAGTTTTAAGAAACTTTAAAAAAAATAAATGAAAACATGTATAAAAACACATTTGTTCATTACGTTAACAATTGTCATTAATTGGTACACACTTATTCCGTACTATTAATCTCCTTTTAATGATATTCTTATAAAAGAGTTTTAACGGAAAAACTATTTTAATGAACTTTGCGAGACAAATATGAAAATACGATACGATATATCATATAAATATACGTATTCGCATGTACGTACTTAAAATCAAGCGTTCAAGGTTACTTTATGCTCGTCGCTTTCTTAATTCGTTGTATTTTCTTTTTACAAAAATCAATATAATTGTCATTTAATGTACTTACCGAAAGGCTGAACGCGAAATATTTTCACCATTAAATAAACGATTCCATAGTTCAATCTACAATAAAAACCAAACAAATAAATGAAAGAATTCAACATAAAACACATACAGGCATCGAAGGAAGGTAGAAAAAGCAAAAGAGCATAAAATATTAATTAAATAAATTTAATTACATACAAATGAACAACTACACATGGCATGCAAAAAGTCTACATAGCAAAAGATTACACGAGCTCATTTTATTTTGACTTTGACAGGTGTGTGTGTTTATATTATTAATATTGGCAACTTGTATCATTATTAATGCCGGTATCGCGTGGACAGTGTTTCAAAGTTAATACTGTTGTATTGATAACGACACCAAAATAAATTTATTCACTAAACACGATTGCTCAAATATCAGTATCATATCAGTATCACCACGAAGTATTCAAATTACTTAATTTTTAAATTTTTCTGTACACCTATACATACTTATGTATGGGGTTGAAAATATTTTTTTTATTTTTTTAACTTAATATTAAAGCTGTGCCAACACGTATGTGCGTCTTAAAAATATTTTGTTCAATTTTGCTTTGAAAGTAATTCACACCAAATTTTAAGACTCTTTGTTACTTACTTTATATTAAGGTACCCACCCCTGGAAAACATTCTAAAATTTATTTAAAATTCTAAAAATTATTGTAAAGATCTGTAAAATATTTTAATAACAATGTAATTTCAATAATATTCAATTGGCTATTTGGCAGTAAGTAATGCATATCTTGTCATTATTTTAAAACAGTGGCATCTGTTGCGCACGGTTCAAAAAATATCCCGTTTTAAAAAAAGATGCCTTAAAATATGCAGTATATTTGAATTAATAAAAATTGCGTACTTTCACAGGTTTTTCTCCACTTTCTCTTGGAAATTAAATATTTTTGCATAAAAGAAGTTTCCTATATTGGAATCAGGATACTAGGGTACCTCCTTGCAATTTTGTTTTTAAATCCATACAGTAGTTTTTACGTGATGAGAACAGAGACAGAAAGATAGACAGGCAGGATATGAGTTACTGTTTTATTATATGTATAGAATATCACTATTCAAGCAACCAACCAATATTCCGCTACAGAGCAAAAAATAACTAAGCTAAAGTAGTACGGGCGCCCTTGTCTAATGCTGCACTGAGTATTATATTGTACTGTTATGGTAGCCATATAACTGGAGCTTTAGATATATTGTTTAAATTTTAATTACATTTTGCCCTGCGTATTCTACTCGATATGTAGTTGTAAAGAACTACTCCCAACTTATAAACGAAACGCAAGTTTAATGAAGAATTTGTTGTCTCATACACATTTAGAAGAACAGGTCGAACAACAAAAACAATAATTAATAAATTTAAGATACATTTTTCTTAAAAAAAAAGAAAATACTTTTAGTTTGGTTTAATACAATATACCGTGCAAAAAGGGTTAAACGGTACCAGAAATGGAGATTAATTAAAAATAGTAAATATGATATTGGGGCAAATTTTTATACCGGGTAACAAAAAGCAAGGTTCTCCATCACTATCTGTCAAATTTGTTGCTCTCTGTTGTTTTCTTTCTTTCCACACTCGCCTTTTTTTAAATTAGGCTATTTTAGGTATTTGCATTAATTTTTAGAAAATTTTAATTAAATAACTAGGGTAGAACTAGTAAAAATTGGTATTTTTGAAATAGATTTCGATTTTCAAAGAGTTTTCGGATGCTATTGGGGGGAAAATGTATGTAGGGTTAAAAAACAAGACCTTTTGACTTAAAAAAAAAAATTTTGCACATACATTCAATATAAAAATATTTTTGCCTTTTTTCTATTAAAAAATAATGCGTCAAATATTTGACTATTTATTTTTGAAATTCGGAATATGTTTTATCGTACTTAATTCCAAGGCAATAAGTTACCAGTCGACAGTCTGTAATCACTAAAGTCAATATTAAAGGCTGGTTGTAGCACGTGACTCTATGATGATAAGATTGCCGTAATTACATTTCAGTTGTTTATAATCATAGAGGGCGGAAACTCCTTCCATTCTTTAAGCCATTCTTTAAGGATGTGGCCTGCTTCGATATTCCCTCTACATTAAAATAAAAGGGCAATAAGAAAACTACCATTACTTTGAATAAAATGTGAATAAAAAATTAAAAAAAATGTCTTATATTTTTTCTCTTGAAATGGTGAAATAATGTTTGAAGCGAAATAACGAGCAGATAAATTTTGCTGCAAAAAATATATTATTTAAAGATTAAAAATTCTAATAATTAATCCCTGTTTTGTCTATCGTTTCACCCAATACACATTACTCGTTTTGAGTAATTTTCTGCGGCGCCACCTGTCGGAAATTAACCACACCAACTTAGGAACCTCCGTTAAACGATTCAAATGAAATTTTCTGTGGATATGTAATTAGTCAACAAAAATCAAATGATAAAAAATGAGCATTTTGGACTAATCGGCATAGCCCTTTATAAATAGCTGAGTTATATCCAAAATATTTTGATTCTGCCCCACTGTGCACTGTACACTGGCAAACTGAAGTCAAATGCGAATTTGTGAGCATTGCGATTATTAAATTGTTTGCCACATACTTCGCAAGCGTATGGTTTTTACCGCTATGTAGTTCTTGATAGACAAATCCAGCTCCACACACTTGACATTTGTGTGGCCGTTCTCCCGCATGAATGGGCTGTATAGGATAGTTTAATAAACGTTTACGCTTAAAGGATCTTAAACATATTTCGTATTTATGTAATTTTTAATTCAAATGTGTAGATTTCTTGCGACGGACCAAATTTATGCGCTGGGCAAATACCATAGGATGAAAGTCACATTTAAACGTAGATACTTTCGCCGGTGTAAATGCAACAAAAGATAAATGGCTTTTGCCCCGAGTGTCCGATTTTATGAACTTGCAAACTATGCTGAGTGGGAAATGCCTTGTTCCACATGGCGCTTCAATTGAGAAATGAAATTTTTTGTGTTGATTGCTGCAAAGAGATCACACTGTTGTATGGACGCAGTCGTTCTTGATGAATTGAGAAACTTTGCGACTGTGAATTTTTAATTCATATTTTATATTAAAAAATTAAAATATCATTCTGTCTCTGCATTCTTCGCGTCTATCAACATTGGCTAAAGTAAACATCATCTATTTAATCAAGCAATCTTAGATAATAGAACACGAGAAGTTGTATATACTTATTGTAATCGTATATCGTCAGTTAGTGAGTATGTAGTCTAATACAACCCAAGGGGGAATCTCATATTTGTTGCTCCAGCCAACCTTTGATTAGCAACTTTTGTTTATTTGTTTTTTTTTATCTTTTAGTTGTTATTCAACAGTTTCCCTTTTTTTAATTAAACAAATAATTTGTAAAACAAATATCTTTTCAACCCTTTTAGTAGAGAGAATAAACGAACAAAGTCTGACTTTAACAATACCAACCTTTTCATTTTTCTGGGAAGTTCAGCATTACATTTTGAAATACTATACTCTTTATTACTTTTTTATAAAAATATTAACATTTTTCTTTTTTTTAATTTCAGGTAAGTTTTTTTGTAAATTAAAAACAATGAGTTGCTAAGAAAATAGTTGATATTATTTTGCACAAAAGGTAAGATATTTTTAATAATATATCTATGAGTTTGCAATAACTTTAAATCTTTTTAAAAACACTGTGTTAAGAATAAAAATTTAAATCATCCGTTAAAAATGTTTTTTATTAATTGAAGAATCTTTTTAAAAGATAGCTTTTGTTAAAATTATCTAAAATAATATAAAACTATTTGTTAAAACAAAAGAAATAAATAATGTCAGAATTACTTTTGTAATAATCAAGCATGTCACAAATATCGTTCGAAATTTAAATGATTCCGTAATTATCATTCCGATCGGAATGGTTTTAGCTTCTACAGATTCCGTTCGAATTCATTAAACCGAAAAAATAAAAAAAACAATTAAATATTGCAACATACCAACGAATGTGGCAATACAAAAAATAGCTGCTTTGAAAGGTAAAGAAATTGAAGAAATATTTATGTTTTTGTGTAAAAAGTAAAGTAATTGAGTATTTGTTTAAGAGAGAAAAAAAGAAAAGAAAAATGCCAGAAATATCTTTAATAGCAGTAGCAGAAGAACATAAATAACATGTTATTAAATTACGTCGTTGATTTTTAAGGAATGGTCCGGAACAATCTCTATTACTAATAAAAAATATGCGCTGAATCTTTTATATGGCCAGAAATTGGTGCTAATATCAATTCCACATGGTAAATTAAACGTAGTTCCATTCTGATTTTTTTTTTTCGTTTTAAAGTAATTCCATGTCAAATCAACCAAAAAAATATTGTTTTCAAATTTACCACTTCCGATTTTATTGAAACTTTTGTTGTTTATATTCTTTGACTTTCTGAAGTCAAATATCATTTTAAAAAAATTCTATCTCTTACGGTTTTTAACTATACAGCTATCAATATAGAAAAATATCGCTTTTTTGCATATAAGCTCGAGGATTAAATATATTCTTATTCCAGTGCTATAAGCCCTAGAAAGTTGAGTAATAGCTCATTTTAAAGGGGATTTTATACGCTTTAATTTGATATCAGTCATGAAAAAAACAAAATTTTTAATACATTTTTTCTTATATTAAAAAAAAAAACTTTATAAAAATCTTTAAGATAGTGTCTTTTAATTTTATTAAAATTTACATATGTTTTTTAATATGGCTTAGGGAAAAAATGTCAGAGTGGGATCAGAAGTTATATTAAAAACTCTTCATTTTGACTCATTACAAACGATAAAAAAATAAATTTTTTAATAAACTGGATAATAATAAGATATATTCCTTAAAACTGAAAAATATGTAGTTTTTTTAACATAACTTCTGATCCCACCATGGTCCCACTCTGAAATATCTTTTATATCTTTTATGGTGTACTCATCATGCCACATTTAAAAACATATGTAAATTTAAAAAAAAAATAAAAGACACTATCTTAAAGATTTTTATAAAACTTTTTTTTAAATATAAGAAAAAAATTTGTTAAAAATTTGTTTTTTTCATGATTGATAACAAATTAAAGCGTATGAAATCCCCTTTAAAATGAGCTATTACTTAACTTTCTAGGCCTTATAGAACTGGAATTAGAATATATTTAATCCTCGAACGCATATGCAAAAAAGCGATATTTTCCTACTATTATAACTGTACTAGCTATCCCCTGTGCGCTTCGCTACACACATCCAAAAAAAAAAAAAAAATACAATAAACACCAACCTCTAACTCGAAAACGCACGCTATTCTCACATCAAAAATGTTTTAGTTTATATACAAGGTACGACGCCTACTGTTCTCAACCAATCTGTTTTTTTGCTTAACTATACATATTAACACGATAAGAACTTTTAACTTTTTATGGGAGGTACCACTATCCTAATCCTTTTTGTGTTTTGCTAGACTATGCACATTAGTATGAGAGTTACTTCTGCAAAGTTTCAAGACTCTAGCTATCGTGCAGGTACACGATAATAAATCACTTTATATGGGAGATACTAGCCCACTGTCTCAATTTCTTCTGTAATTTAGTACATTATACGCACAGGGGTTACTCATGAAAAGTTCAAGGCGCTATCTATTGTAGTTCGCCAGGAACACGATAATAATTTTTTACTTTCTATGGGAGGTTCCACGCCTACTATTTCAATTCAGTCCGTGTTTAGCTAAACTATGTACGTTAATATGATGGTTACTTGTGCGAAATTCCAAAGCGCTACTTACAGCAGTTCTCTAAATATGGGACAATCATTTTTCACTTTGTATGCGAAGTACCACGTCCACTGTTCCAATTATTTTTTTATTTTGGTAGACTATGTACATTAGCTTAGGGGTTACTCGTGCAAAGACTGAAGGCTCTGTCTATTGTAGTTCGCCAGGAACACGATAAAAAATTTTGACTTTGTATGGGAGCTACCACGCCCACTATTCCCATTAAATCTGTGTTACGCTAAATTATTTATTTATTTATTTATATTAATATAGAGGTTACGGGAGAGAAATTGCAAGATGCTACCTATTACTGCTACCAAGATATAAGATGATTAATATTTACTTTGTATGGGAGGTGCCACGCCCACGTCGAATATCAAAAAAATAAATACCCTATTTTACCATCCGTATATCCAATAACGAACTGTGAAAATTTCAGAAACATTGGTTCACTGGTGTTGGCAGCTATAGCTTTTCGACAAACAAACATACAAACAAACACATTTTGAGCTTTATATATATAGATAGCTAAAAAACTTTAAAAGCTTAAATTTTGTTTAAATTATATTTGGATTCAGAGAGTCAAGGAATATAAATAAGAAAAGTTTCAATAAAAACTGAAGTAGTCATTTTGAGTGCCTTGTTTATGTGACGTGGAATTACCCTTTACGTTTTCTAAAGAAGCAAAATACAATATCAATTCCACTTCCGAACGGGATTTAGCTCTGTGGTGTGGCTATATCTCTTTAAAATTCCGCATTATTTATAAAATTATTTATTTATAAAATAACTATTTACAAAAACGTTTTTTTTTTTTTAATAATCATTTGAAGTATTCTATTCAAAGAGTAGTTTAATTTTCGTAGTAGTATCTCTTTGAAAAATACCTTAGATATATAAATTTAAAAATTATCTTTATGTCTCTCAGCAGTTCTGTATTGATAAGCCATCCGATTGTCATTAAACTTCACTGACTGTTCTTGTTTCTTGGCAGAATTGCAATTGCGTTTGTTTTACACAGTTTTATGTGCTATAAATAATTACCCACCAACACCAACATAGTTAATTTTAAAACGAGTATATTATTAGTAATCGTGACATGTGTTACCTTATATTACAGTTTTCAAAGATTAAATATTTTTCAACTATGGTTTACCTTTTCGAATGTAAAATATCACCAAAACCTTCAGATTAATTATGGTTTCTTCTGCATAAGGAATGGGAACCGGATAAAATTTTAAATAATTACAAATATATACTCCTGTTTAAATATAAAGATACAATATATTTATATAACTACATTTTTACATCCATCCTTAGTTAAAATATAGTCAGAAGCAATAGTAAAACTTTGGAAACTTAAGAGTTCTTTTTTCGTGTATGAGATGATTGATACATCTATGAATTTTTTTCTAGCCAGTTTCCTGGCTGACTTCTTAAAAAATCTTCAGTGGTCTACACTCAACTTTACCATAACATCATGGAAAGATACATTTTTATAGATTTACTACATAAAGAATATAAGTTCAAAGTATATTCAAATTTAGATAAATAATAATTTTCGGATTTTTGTTTCAAGTAAACACCTCTTTTCCCCTCCCAATTATGACCAAAAACTATAGCTCTTCATCGCAATATACCCAAGACGCATACTGAAATTATTTTTAATATGTCATATGGTATGACCTGTAGGGCGTTCACAAAATTGAGGTGTCATGTAAACTACCCCTTTCCCCCACCCGATTATGCCCAAAAACTATTCAGCTCTTCATCACCACATACCAAAGGCACATTTTAATATGTCATTTCGATATGTCAAAGGGTATCATTTGTAGAGACTCTTCGAAAATTACACGGATTTGACAGTATAGCTGTCAAGAGGGTAGTAAAACTCTATACATACTCAATTTGACTAATTTGGTGAATAATCTTTATTTGGTTTCTAGGCACTTTTAATGACACTTTATACCTTAACCTTGTTGCTGCTGTATTTCTTAGATTTATTGTTGTTGTTTTTCAAAAAAAATCCTCAGCAAATTAAAGTTTTAAGGTAAAAAGTGATCTTAGTGAGCAATTTAGTGTGCCTAGACTTGTTCAGATTGTATTGGTATGTTCAAAAAATTTGTTCAGTTTTAGCGACTACAATTTTCTTAGTAAAAATTTTGTAGTCTTATTCAAAAAAAAGTGCGGGAATAAGTTATTTTTTTAGCATAAAATGTTTATAGCATTTTTTCAACGAATCCTCAGCTACATTATTACCGAACAAAGTTAAGCGCTATCAGCTAATATGAATGAGATATTAGACAAAAACTGATGACTCCTTTTTTGACGGGTCCTTCTACTACTTCGATGTTTTATCGTTACTACAATGGTATGTGCTCATTGTAGGGAAATTGTACCCGATACACACACATTTTTGCATACAACACGCTTCTTATTAAGAGCCCATCCATTTGTGGTCGATTTGATAGTGAATCGCACTAAGCTTTATAGGGAAAATTCGTTTTTGTCTTGGATGTCTTTTCTGCCAACTTTAATATGGAAAAGTTTAAGTCAAATGTCCACAAACAACACTCTCTCTATCCTCCTTCCCATAACCAAATTTCCTAGTTCCGGCACAATGCATTGCATGAGTAGGGGCCAACTGAGTGCTGGTCCAAAAAAAATATTCTAATATTCACAACTGAAATTCCTTAATCTCCTTGAAACTCATGATTTTTTTAGATAAGTACAATTGTGTATACTTAATGTGTAAATCCCCTCGTTGTTATTCAAAAGAGACCTACGAGATCTCCATCGTACTGTAATTATCAGAACAGTAAAGAAATAATAAAAAAACAGGCTGTTTACACAAATGTTAGTAAAAAAAATTTCATTTCATTTATTTTTCGAACTAACAGTTTTAACGTCTATTAGTGAAAACAACTTCAAACATCAGGCAATAAAACAAAAAACTAATAAATAATAAATTTTATAAAAATAAAACGAAGAAGACACTAAATGACTAAAATGAATAAAAAAAATTACTAAAAGTATTAAATGATCAATTTCAAAACAAAATTTTTTTTAATAATAAAATCAATATGGGCATCAATTATAAAAGAATAATTAATGGAATAGACTAAAGAGAACAATTTATATGCCACAACCACACATTGGTTCGTTTTGTTAAAATTTCGTTTATTTGTTCTCGATTACTAAGTTCGTAACATTTACATACTTACATTCAAGTGCAGCAAATGAATTGTTCAATTTATTCAATTGAAAGTGAAGCGAATTATGGCAAGTGAATTATTCTTTGCGTGTTAATCGATACTTGAAAACACAAGCAAATAAACACACATGCTTTTATATACATTTATTTATTTGTATTCCGTGTTTTTATTTTAATTTTAGTTTTTTCTCTGTGAGGGGAAAGACATATACCTTGAATCGTATCCTAGGTAAGGACTTTCATAGGTACACCTTTCAGTCTCAATTTAGTACAAGATGATGAAAATGATGAAGACAGAGAAATGCAAAGCAAACGAGGATGATGAAAATGAAAGAGAAAATAAGATTAAGAAAAAACTTAAGTATTTTATATGAAAATGAATAAAATAACAACACTTTGTAATGGAAATGAAAAAACAAGAATGGTTATCAAGAAAATGAATTAAGTGAGAAATAAAATTTTTCTTCACTTTATACGAGTTTTTTTTTTTAAGGTTAAATTTTGTTCTTTTTCTTGTTCTTTTCTGGTTATATTAATGATTTAGTTTTAAATGAAAAGGGAAGCTGTTGTGGGTGTTAAAACAATGAACAAAACACCCTTATTGATGTGCTGATTTCTGGCAAGATGCATCCTACCAAACAGCAACTTTGTTCGTAAGAATATGTTGTAAAAAAAAGGCTAAAAATTAATGAAAAATCATAAAAAATTTAAATGAATAAAAAAACGAACTTAAAGTTTTTAAATGAACTGTGTGGGTGGGTTAAAGAAATTTAAAGCAGTATATAATCAATAATAGAAAGATGGTGAAAAAGAGAAGAAAAGGTAACAAATAATAAATAAAAATTTACCCTAAGGTTGAGCCGGTAATAAGCTCTGCTTGTGCACTTAACGTTTCAGCTATGAATTCATCGTTATAAGCATCCTTGGGACGATACCAACGGCGACCACCAGGCAATACCAAAGGACGATCTGATGCTGGTGTTAACGGACCAAAAGAACGTTTCGAACGTTTTGGATTGCTTTTACGCTCCAAATGCTCTTCAAGTTCCTCAATGACATCGTATTTCTGTTTTTTATAATATATTTGTGTCACAAAATGAATAATAATTCTTGTTTGTTTTTCATCATTTTAACATTTAATCTAAATGTAGAGTTTTGTTGTTGTTCTGTTTTATGTGTATAATTTAAAAGTTTTTTTTTTTTTTTTTGCTAGCGACAGTGTGGACAATATGTTTGTTGGAAAAAATAATTGTATCACCAGTATTATAATTAACCCACAGCACCTAAACTGCACATAGTTATATAAAATGTTTTGAAAAAAAAAAACATATTTTTTACATTCAATTTTATATATTAAAATTAAATACTACTTTTCTTTTCAAATAAAAATATAATTTTTAATTTTTGCTAATATATTTATGTGCGAAAAACAATATAACGTTTTTCGCAAACGTAATTTTAAATAATTATTATTTTGTATTGAAAGTGTTCATCCCCTAAAAGACAAAAAATACAATACTGTGAAGAAATAAATTTCACCTAACATATGTATGTCAAAAAAATTAAATTTATTTATTATTAAAAACTTGGAAATACATACATACATACATATGTATATTAAATTTGAATGAATTTTAAAAGAACAATTTTAAAATTATTTACTTATTTGGAAAGTGCAACGATATATCGAGCAATAGTGTCGTAATGTAATTAAAAAATTTTACTCCCTTATGTGCGTTGAATTCACACCGTATCCACATGTGTGAAGACATTTATTGCCACGTTTTTGACATTTGGAGAGTTGGCTATCTACGTAATCTATGGTTCAGACAGTCTCTTTTCTTAGTAGGTTTAATTTTTATCAAAGTGAATAAACAATATAAGTTTTAAACGTTTCCGTAAATATATGTATGCTGAAGATACAGAGCCATATCTAACAATAATTCAACCTCTAGAGATCGCTAGAATTGTAATATGCTCGGGATTGGCTATCTGATAAAATAAGATGACTATTATATTTTAATGTAAAATCTTTCTCGCTTTTTCACAGAAGCGAGATACAGGACATTTGACAGTGCACGAAAGCATTCCACATTACTTCAGAATATTCTATAATATACTGGAATGTTCGAGAATAAACTGTTACATTTGGGAACATCTTAGATCATCCAGAAAATTTTTGAACATTGTATACCGTATTTCTTAATAAAAAGTATGGTGATTTATATTCTTGACAATGCGCAAACGCAACAGAGTAGAAGATCGTGCCAGTTCTGAAGAAGAACACAAAAATAAAAAAGAACAACAAAAAAACCATGAGCGCGAGAATATTTAAAAATGTTCTGCAACACCCTGAGGAAAGCCTGTTACTTCAGCTAAGCTTATTTCTCCAGCTATTCCTATTCCACCAGCAATCAAAATCCGTTTTTGCTTAAGTTCGGTTCAAGTGCTTCTTTCTAGATAGCAATTTTCCAGCAGAAGTACCACGATCATTGACGACGTTTTTCCATCGTGCAGGAATTGATTATTTAATGCGAAGTAAAAATTTACTTTTAGTGACTAAAGTGGTCCTTGATGTTTTTGTGCTTCCAAAGCAGCAGTTTTACTTATTGACACGATAAATAAGGGAAATGCGTGTAAAACGGAATTCAAAAAACAATTTCAACTACGATACTTACATATGTATTGCCCATGAAGAGAGTAGAAATTACTCATATTATTTTATTTTTTTTCTTGTAATTATTCTTTTTTTTAGAAAAATTAATTACATATTTCGTTTTTAACGTCATTTAATTTTAACACAATATTGTAGCATGTTATAACCAAACAAATATACATACAATCTAATCTACAATTATACTTGCTTATAATTTTATTGTTATTTGTTCCATATTTTCACTGCTGAACCGACTAAGTTAGTAAAGTTAAGAACGGGTGGCTGTCAGAAAACTATCTATTCCACTCACTTTGACCTATTGCTCTATTGTTTTTACGATTTTCTACAGGTGAGATTGAGAAAACTATCTAATCTACTTATATTTTCAGACTTAAGTTTGTTATTATAAAAAGGGAAAGAAAAACAGTAACACAAAACTTAATACAGTTTCTTCGATCCATTTTTTGAAATAGTAAAAAATCGAAGAGCACACCAAAACACGACTAACCTCTTTATCGGTCAAAAAAAAAAAATGTCAACATAAATAACAGACATATGTACCAACATCAAAAAAAAGCGAAAACGAACTTTTGGCTAGTAATTCCAACAATTAGATATTTTTCGAATTTCATAATTGATTATTAAAACAAAATAGTGTTGTTGTTAACGATTTCAATGCCTGAAAAATTATTAATTTCTTCATAAAATTAGTTCAAATAAAATAAAATGGTATAAAAGGATTATTATATTTGTTATTATTTTTATGGTAGATAATTATAAACACTACACTCCAATTTTCACAAGAACCAAATATTTTTAAATTTTGAGTTAATTATCATCTTTTCTGTCAATAAGAAATTGATATATAAACACTTAAAAAATAAGTAGCAAGATAGCTACTTATAGTTATGTGTATGCACACCCCGGATGTAACACTTCATATATATTTAAAATATTACAATCAATTATATTCAAACTCTACTGTGAAAATAAATAAAAAAGAAATAAAGGAAACATTTGGTTACTGCATACGCCGGCAGGTGCACATTAATAAATTTGTGCTCACATTTATGTATGGGAATGCTTACCACATATTTTCTACTATCTTTTCATTTATGTAAAATTAGCAAAATTGTAAATATTCAAATATGAACTCTTGCGTGAACAATAAGTTTTTTTCTCACTTATTCACTTTTGAACAGAAAGAGAAAAAATAAATCATCGCATTCATATATGAAAAAAAAAAAACAACATATTTTGTAGTCTCTCACACATGTATGGGAAGATGCAGGTAAAAAATAAAATGTACACATTCATACATGAATAAATAGTGGGTGAATATTTCGGTACTCTGCATTTGATATTAACAGTAGACTATAAGTAAACCAATGGTGCTTATTAATAATATTTTAATTGGAGAAAATTATTAAAAACTAGTAACACAAAATATGAAACCAGATTAAAAAATATTCCGATTTTTAATACTATAAAATAAATATCGATATATCAACGATATATATCGATTTTGCGGAAGCCTACAAAGAACGTCACTTTTGAAGAAAAAAAAATTCAGCTAAGCTTATTTATTTTGCTCAACATGAAAACACATTAAATTATATACAGTTGAAACATAGATAATTCAAAATTCGAGTAAGTATTTAATTTTATTGTATACCTCTGATTAAAATGATTTACATTTTTATACTCATACATCATACAGGAATAAATCTTCAGCCGTTTTAAATAAATATTCCTATACAACCAAACATATCATACACACTGTCGGCAGTACCCAACAAGTTTATTATTTTTTTCTTTTTCTGCGTCTTGTGTCAAGTTTTATTCGATTTAAGTTGAGTTTCTACTTATAATTTCATAATAATTGTGTGAATTTTAATTACTGTGTTATTTTTTTATAATTCAATAAAATTTACTTAAACAATATTTTTCTTTGTTTTGATATTCAGGTTATAAGCAGGTTCTTTAAATAAATTTCTTTATAATTGAAAGTGTACTGTGTGTCGCTGTAAAAAAGTAAATTCTTGAATTTGGACTTTAATAACTTTTATAATTGGGTAAGGTTATTGTAAAGTTAGTAAAATATACAGCTTTCAAAAAAGGATAATTATACTAAATATAAGTGGAATATTATTTTTTTTTGCGATATTTTTAGATGTTAGAGAGTTAAGAAATATTTTCAGCGGTAAGAGATTTAATTCAATTGTGTACAAATGCAACTTTTAAGTATTTTATGTGTAATTATCTATTCCTTATTTTTTACACTCCTATTTATATATTTGGGAAAATTTTAATCTGCGTTAATTGTGGTTGACTTTAAAGATATTATTTTTTTTATTAATAAAAAATAGATAGACAATTATTATTAATTAAAAAAAAAAATAATAAAATACTTTGCAAAATAATAAAAATAATTGCAATATCTGTTTTTATGTATCTGATATCAGGAAAATAAATACGTTTTTATATCTTAATTTCCGTATCAAACAATAAATTACACTTTAAAATAGCAAATATATTGAAACATTAATAAAAAAAATTTAATTCAGATATTAAGTCATAAACTGATAATAAACAATTTAAACACAGATGTTAATTAAAATTAAAATAACTGACATAATGCTCCAGAGATTTAAAACATAAATTTTTTTTCAGCGGTATTGCCTCAATAACCGAAATCTGCACATTCAGCTTTGTTGAGTTATATTTTCCAACAGTTAAAATATAAATTAGATTATGACAGAAGCAACCCCTTAAATCAGTATTTTGTTAATATTTTTAATTTTTGAACAAAAAAAAATTATTATTGAAATTATTATTAAAGAATTTTATAAGAAGTTAAAAATCCAAAATGTATTCGATGTTCTTAAGTGTCTCACCACATAAGTACTAGCTTTTTCTTAAAGTATTAATGTAGAAGGGATAAAACAACAACAAATTTATGGGTTCCTTTTCGACCTCTTCAATGCTGATTTTAATTTTGAAAAAAGAGTTATATATTTTAATAATTTTTTATGAAAATTATATAATTGCGGACTATCTGGCCCTTACTGGATCAGAAAAGAACGGCTTTGCTACTTCAGATGCCGAAAATGGAGTTAATTGGCGTGATAGCAATGGTCACTAGCCATTTACCCCCGGGGGTTGCAATTGTCACTGCAGGAATATGGCAAATGCTTTGACGCGGTTCACTCGGGAACAAAAGGTCTGCGATAAACATTGCGGGTCCTGTTCGAGGCCCGACCAGTGCCCAAAGGACTGGTACCACGGGAATCGGTGGCCCCACAGAGAGCTTATCCTCTCTGTGACCGGTTATTGGTGAGGTCCCCTTCGGGGGTACACGTGGTGGTTGTGGTTAAAGATCGATTTATGTAGGTAAGGTGCAAGGTCGATCAAGTGTGCTGTTGCACTCTCAACAGACGGAGTTTGAATAGTCTCCAAACCCCTAAGCAAGAGGTTATAATGTGGATCTAGGCTTGCCTTGGAAAGGCTTGCCATATTATATAAATTGCTGCTCATTGTGACTGTATCACACACAAAAAGCGATTGGTGGCAATCGTAAAGTGTTGTTATACTACACAATGGGGGCGCTAGTCCGCTCCTAAGTTTCACTCGGTGGTAAGACCAACGTGAGGTTTGGTCGAGTAGGCAGGTACTCACGTTAATCTTGTTCCACAGTTGTCACTAGCCATTGTTTATTTGAAACCTATGCAAGAAGAATGGGCCTCCGCTACAACAACTTTTGAGGAGTTACCAAGGAGGAAACGGTTGAACACCTCCTTTGCCCTGCACTGGAATACCATCGTTTTCAGTACCTTGGATAACGGCTTTTTGAGAGCCTTTCTCGTGTTTCACTATTGGAATCAAGTAGGACTAATTCATTTCCTGATAAGGTGCGTTTGGTTTGTTAACCCAAACTTAACCTGCGAAACTTAACCTAACCTACACAATTACCTTGCACAATAAACAATGTCGTCCTTTACACAAAAAAAAAAATTTGGTTAAAAAAGTCAAGTATATTGTTCGGAATATTTTTTAATTCTAATTATTTTATTGAAATAAACTATTAATAATTTAGTCGGGCTTATATATGATTTATTATAAAGAGACTAGGGAAATGCATATATATATATATATATATATATATATATATATATATATATATATATATATATATATATATATATATATATATATATATATATATATATATATATATATATATATATATATATATATATATATATATATATATGATTTATTATAAAGAGACTAGGAAAATGCATATATATATATATATATATATATATATATATATATATATATATATATATATATATATATATATATATATATATATATATTGAGGTTTGTTTTTTGGAAGCTATATCCTTCTTTAAATATAAATATTTAAGGTCGTTGTATTGGTAAACAAAACTAGGAATTTTTTATTAATTTTTCAAAATTTTTATTTTTCGAGATAATTGTGTCATTATAAGAAGGTGCCCACACTCATTTAAGTCGTCTGCTAGAGTGTGGCATGTTGCGCTTCTGTCAAAATTTATTTCTGTTTTCTCAGGGATCGCACTACACGAGTTGTTATAGAGGAGTTTAGAGGTACCGTATAGGGTTTCAGGATTACCTTATTACTTGAATGATGCATCATCTGTTATTATTGATGCTATAAATATTAAGGAATTACTAGCTCTTAATGAGATTGTACCCGTATGCAGTTGAGAGTGAAGAAACTCATTGACTCACTGAAACATGGACACAATGTGGCCAAACAGTTCATAAAGTCCCTAGTCAATATTTTTAATAACATTTGAATTAAGGTAAAGGTAAACAAGATATTAATGAGTGAAGATGAAGCTAACAAGGATTTTTTAATTTTACTCATTTAGCAATACAAATAGTTAGCAGATTGCTTTGAGCTAATTTGACACACGAATTGTATTTAAAAATAAAAAAAGAAATAATTATTTTATTTTAAAGGAATTGAGTAATTATTAAATCGAATCAAATCATATTATCATTCATATATAATGTAAATCTTTTTCGTTTCAAAATTGTTAATAAAAATGTGATGTAGACATTTATTTATTTTCGGTTTCACTCCGGTTTTGTTTTTATATTCCATTTTGTTCTATGAAACTCTCAAAAAAAAAAGAAAGAAAAGTTCCTGTTTTAACCGCTTTAAACCGATTAAAGAATAATAATTTTTAGGACTTAAGTTCATTATTATAAAGAGATATAGCAAGATTAGGTACATCAACAGTTAAAGGTAAAATATTCACTGCGATTGCTTATCGGACTCTTTTGGCTTAATGTATAGGTGTAATAACAGAAAGTTGCAAATATGTCCAATAACATTCTACCTTTAATTACAGGAAAGTTATGATAATCACCCTAAGCTATCGGTTGTATCTTGTATTGCTAAACGTCAAACCTTAACTTTGTATGGTCAAGTAACGACCAATATACAAGTTAAGCTACACTTGTTTCTGCAATAGCTCTTATGAAAAGCGCCCCTAAAAAACTTAATAAATTGCTACATTATTTTTCATTTCATCATTTTTATTTTTGCACACTGAAAACTGTTTTTAATTTTATTAATCTTCTTCACATCTTATGGATAGCAGGAAATTGCATCATTCACGGGAAGTTTTAATTATAACAAAATATATTTTAAGAAAAATTAAGTATTTTTTCGTCTAAGCAAACTTTGATTTTCATCATTTTGCTATACAATAATACAACCGAACAATACCATTTTTTGTAAAAACAGTTATGGCAGTGCAGTGATGGGCGTTAAGTAAGAAAGTTACATACATTTTGAATGGTGTTGGTTTGAAGTGTTATAATTATAATGTTTCGAATTGACGTCTAATTTGCTACCTTTATTTACTTATATTTTCAGAAAGTGGTATTGGGTAAGTAATGCTTTTTAATAAGTTTTACAAATTTAATATTTTGCAATTGTAGTAGCATTATTTTGATTGGCTGTAAATAATTGTAGTTTATACTGCCAGTATTTTGGAAAAAAAAAATTGAGCCATAAATAATTTACTAGTAAAAAACTATATCAATAAGAAAGAAGGCAATGTTATAAAAATAAAAATAAAAAAAATTATTAAAAAAACAAAAACATTGTTTTTCGGCCTAATACATATGTGTTATGTATTTTCGGTAAAACTACAATTGAAATGCATCAAAAAAAAGGAAAGTAAATATTCGAGCACAATTAATGAGCTCATGGAATGAAAGGGACATATAAAGACTTATCTTAAATTTGTAGTTAATCTACAAAATTTTCTTTAATATTCTTTAATGAAAATATAAAAATAAATGCGGCTGGCCCAAGAGAGTTAATATAGGTAAACCTTAGTTAGAAAAGACCGCCTATAATACAGATTAACATTGATAGGTGAAAATTGTTTTCAATGAACCAAATGGAAACTTTAGAAACAGAAGCCAGGTCATATGTATATCAAAAGTCTTTGCGTGAGGGTTATTGCAATTGTTGAACAGTGGACGGTATAGTAAATAGAGATTCAGTTAAACTTTAGTTAGCAACAACTGTAATTTCAAATTTTATAACAAGTAGATTTAGATATAAAAATATGAAAATCCATTTCAATTTAAATAACATTTAAATTTGCGCTTTTCTGAGACTAAGATACTAAACATACTAGCGCTCAGACTGACAGCGACAGCATAGTTTGCAACTCACAAACAAAAACAAACTTTGCCAACGACGATTATAAAGTTAGATAAATTCACAAATTTACCAATCCGAATTTTAACCACAAACTTGGTCGTTTTTCATCATGAACTTTCTCTAAATCTGGCGGAAATTTAAAATCATTTTTATTAACAGATATTGAGTGACAAAGTCACAAATGCAGTGGTGTGTTAAAGTTGTTTTACCACGCAATATCTAATGTTTTTTAAATTAACCCTATTTTATATAGACAGTATCATTGGAAACACATTTCGCAACAAAAACAAAAAATAAACAAAGTTAAATAAAATTTGTCTAACTTGTATTTTTCATTTTAGCAGCTGCGGTTAATGTCGAAACACATTTAAAAAAAATCATGTCTGGCTTTTATCATTCGCTTTTTTAAAAAATTGAAATATTCTAGATCTCACCTTACCTAGGCAGTTTTGTAAATTATTGTTAGGACTTTCTTCATTAGGAATTATTAAATTTCTGTATGTGTATGGTTGCTTTTGGTTGGTTAAATTGCTGTAGTATATACTAAAACAAAATATTAAAACAGCGTGTGATGTCCATGTGGGGATAGCTTTTAATTTTAGATTTTTTTGAAATAAGATTAATCTGTAAACATAACCTTTCAATATCGGTTTAAAAATAACATTCCGTCAGAAACATAAAAAATAAACGATATTAACATACTTTTTTTAAGTCGGTTAAAAATAGTCCTTGTCAGTGTTGCCAATTTTTTTTTCAAAAATCTTCAAATAAAAAAAATCTTTTTTTTTTTCATTAAAAATATTTTTTAGTAATACATTCTTATATTAATAGTTTTTTTTCGTCCATTTTTGATTGTTTCATTATATGTACATGTCTTAATAACATCTTTTTTTATTTATTTGTTTTGAACGTTAAAATTTGTGCGATTATGATTAGAGGTTTTAGAAAGTCCCAAGATCTTAAAATATGTAATAGACAATGTTGGTATATCTGAATCTTTCTTTATTGATATTGATTGATGGAAAAAGTTAGCTGTTGCTATTATTATTGATAAAACTGCATAAACTCCTTAAAACAAAGTTTCAAAACCCTCAAAACTATTTGAATATTACAACAAATTTTTATCATCCAATAAATTTGAAGACATTTGGTGATTGGAAATTACTTTTGCAGGTGCTAAGACCTTTACAAATTAAAAAAGAAACATTGTAAAAATCAAACTTTTTTTAAATAAACTTTTACACAACACAATATAAAATTTTAAACAATTTTAGATTTATGGTTAGAAGTGCTTTAGCTACTTAGGCACCTGAATAAATGTACTTCAGATCTGTAAGATGTGCACGATTATTTATCACTTTTTCAATACGAATATATTCATCTTTTACTGACTAAAATTGCTAAATATCACATTTTTATACATACAACTTTTTTGGGTTTAAAAATCTTTTTATCTTTTTGACATTTCAAAAAACTTCAAAATTAAGATAAATCTTTACAAATGGTAACACTGGTCCTTGCTCTCATATACTAGATGTCAATTACAGTGTGTAATTCATGACACATACTATTAAGTAATTACTTATAATTAAATTTGGAATTTTTTAATTAAAATTACAATTAAACAATTATAATTGTAATTGGGGTATTTTCAATTACACATTAAATGTAATTTTCAATTAAAAATTCCCATTACAATTACTGTTAATTCGTAATTGAAAATTACAAATTAAAGCCAATAAAATTCAATCACAATTAAATGTAATGGATAAGTTTAGTCTTTCATTAAGCAATTGAAAAAAAGTATGTTAATCATTATTTTTTAAATTATTTATTGACCAACAAATATCTAATTATAGAAATGATTAACTACCTTAGCATAATAAAAAGTGAAAAAAAAAGAATAACAATGTGAAAAAAGAAAGGAAAAACATTTAATTTCAAGTAATACTGAACAAAAGTTGGTTACTTTAACTTTAATTGTCTTAAATGTTGCAGAAGTTCATTAATAACATTTTTGGGAATTTAAATATTAATAATTTAATATTATGCTAATTACCCAGAACGTTTTATAACAAAAATGCAATTTATTTGTTGGAGAAAAAGCTAGTTTCTATCAGGGTTGTCAGATATGGCGATTTCTCGCCAAACGTGGCGATTTTCAATCTTATTTGGCGAATTTTGGATTTGGCGACATGTCGACTTTTTGGCGATTTTTAAAAAAGTTGGCGATATTGTTGGCGACTTTTCATTGGAATATCAAAAAAGTTAAAAGTAAATTGTTTTTCATATTTAAATATGATTTTACTTCTGGAAGCTTTCGAAACATATAAAATTATTTAAAGTTCACGAATATTTTATATTTAAAAGATGATTTTATTCTGGAAACTTTATCTCTTGATTTTAAAATGTTGCAATATCTTATCACAAACATAAATTCTTGTTTTCCAAAATGTTTATAAATCCTAACATACTTTGGGAAACTTATCAACCAACCATAATAGAAAATATTCAGCCTTATTGTGTAAGGCGTAGTAGTTTTACGTCAGCTAGCATAGTCGATGACGTTTCTTAATTTTTTCCGTACCGTGCAAAAAAGGCCTACGACATTTTTTGTAAAAGAACAAATATTGCAGTGATTAAAAGTTAATAAAAATTACTGTTTAATTCTGTAAAGTTTATTCTTTAATTTCCTATTTTCTTAACTGATATAAAGAATTTCAACAGTTTTCCTTCTATTTCGATTTTCCTTTTATTATAACTTTCGAATTCTTTAAATGAGAGATTCAGATTAGACCATGAGTTGCTTGGAGCGAATGTCATATTTAGTGTTCAGCTTTTGTGCAACTTTTATCGGATATGTAGTATATAGATAAAAAATTTTATGAATTCAAATAAGGTAAGTGGCACACATCTTTTGATCTTTAGTAATATTGAATAAATTTAATTCGTATGAAACATATTCTAAATAAAAACACGGTGATAAATACCTCAAGGATGGGTATGTTCATTTTTCATTGTTTAAAGTAAAAATTTTACCTTTCTCGTGTTCAATAATCAATTTAAATAAAAAGTAAAATATTTATATATTTTGGGGACTTTTTCTCTATTTTTGGCGAATTTTAGCTATTTCGATTATATTTCTTTTTTGCGATTTGTTAAAAATATTTTTAAAATTAAAAAATATTGTATATATTAGAGACAAATTTGTACAAAAAACTGGTTTGGCGATTTTGGCAATTTTTCACATCGATTTGGCGATATGAGTGAAAATAAATCTGACAACCCTGGTTTCTATACGTATTTCACTGGTTGTTCAGCCCAGATTATCAGGAGACCTTTTTCCTAATTTTAGAGAAGCCAAAAATATTCTATAAGTAATAAAATTCTACAAAACGCAATGAGAATTATGCATGTTAATAGAATAATATTACAGAATATTAAAGCTTCAACAAAACACCAACAAACAAACCAAACGTTTTTATTTTTCCTTACTGTCCTTCTACAATTGGATGGTTTTTTGCCAGCACTGAATGCAGACGTAAGGTGTGATACACAAGTTAATTTTGCAAGAGAATCGAAATATAACAAGTGTTGCCAAAGGTTTGCAC
The DNA here is from genome assembly GCA_949628195.1 of Phasia obesa. NCBI lineage: Eukaryota > Metazoa > Arthropoda > Insecta > Diptera > Tachinidae > Phasia > Phasia obesa. The sequence continues at coordinate 59,437,407 of OX451217.1, read as the reverse complement.
AAGCAGTTGCATATTTAGTTATTAATAAAATTTTTGGGAATTTAAATATTAATTATTTAATATTATGCTAATTACCCATAACGTTTTATAGTAAAAATGCAATTTATTTGTTCACAGTTTTCCAATGTTACTTATTGGTTTTAAAATGTAATTGAAGTTTGTTTTATTGCATGTAATGTTAATGCCTAATGACAATTACAATTATTTGTAATCATATTTTTCCATTTATAATTACATGGTGTGTGTAATTGAAAATGTGCAATTACTAATTATAAGTAGTTGTATTTAACATTTTTAAATTACATCTATTTGTAATTGACTTTAGTCCCTTATTTCAATTTCAATTACAATAACTTTTAGTTTCAAATTGGGCATATCCAATTATACATTTTTGTAATTATAAATGTAATTTAAATGTAATGGCAACCCCCCATGTCTGATACATACATCCACGTGAACTCAGCAAACCTTATTTTTTAATCCATTGTTTAAATTTTATTGTCAATGGGAAATATTTTACCACTTTGCCTAAATAACGATGAAAGAAAAAAAAAACTTGAAATAGCAAAATTTCTTAAAGAATATCCGTCATTGAATTATTTTACGAATTTAGGTATTTCTAAATTAAAATTTGATTTTTGTAAATTGTTTTTTTTTTATTAAAAAAAGACTTATGCAAGATTTAAAATCAAAGTGATTGTAGCAAATCAAATAGGTATGTTTGTACTGAATGTTTTTAGAAATCTCTTGAATTAATAGCATTAATTTATTAAATTCTTCTAAACTTGAAATGTGTCAAAACTTTGAAAATATTCGTTGTTATTGTTAATTCTTGTTAATAAACTTTTTAATAGGATTAATTTAATATGGCAATAATTTATACTACATAAAATCATTCTTTCTGTCTAAGCTAAAAAAACATTTTTTTTTGGGTTCATTTGCTATCAGTATTTTGTACACAATCTCTTTTCCTGCCAAAATATTTCTTAACTTAGGTAAGAAATATAACAATGGCTGTAATAGTAGTTGTTGTTTTTTTTTTGTTTGTTATGATTACAAGGAAAAACAAATAAATGTTTTGTTATTTTTTAATAAATCACTTACCTTTTGCTTTTTTAATTTTTGCTCTTCCTCCATTTGAAGGGTTTCCTCATTCATACTTCCACTGTTCTTTGTTGCTTCTTCCTGTTGCTTAATTAGATTCTTGTCAATTGTATCACGCGCTTCATTAGTGTCATTCGCAATTTGTTCGTTAGCTTTATTATCGTCCTTTTGCTCTGGCTCCGGCACCGGCTGACTGTCTGTGTTAGTGCTTACATTATCTACTGATTCATGGCATTTTTCAGCCTCATTGTCATTTTGTTTAATATCCTTATTTTCATCATTTTCATGGTCTGTCAAGGCAACGAGAAATATGGCAATGAGAAAAATACACGAATCGGCCGACAAAACGAGAAGAATAAAAGAATTAGACAAAAATTTACAATGAGTGATTTTAATTTATGAAAAATAAGAAATGAAAAATAATATATAAGGGTGTATGTGTTAATGTGTACGTTATTCCCTTGTTACTATTTTCCATAGCCGGTATATTTCACTGCGTGTGGGCTTAGAACTCCAAGGTATTGTTAAATTAAATATTATGCTAATAAATCTGTTTTTCAACATCATAGAGTAGATATTTTTGAAATTTGTAAGAAGACGACGAACAATATTTTAATATTCTAAACCTATTGCTGTTTTTATTAAGTTAAAAATTTGAATGGGTGGCTTGAATTTTTAATAATATTTGTAGACAAATCAGTTACGTAAGGATGTCTGGGTTGCGTCGGTTTACAGTTTTCAATTTGAAAATTCTTATTTGAAAACAGAAACTTTTATGTTTAACGTTATACTTTACGTATTATACTTTAAATTATTATTTAGACTTCGTTCTCACCAACTTACGATTGATAATTGAATACAAAATTTCTCGTATTCCTTTATCTGGGTTTGGTTGGTTAAATAGATGATGCTTACAACTAAAACACTACCCTAAGTAGATTAGATACAAGTAGTACTGATGACGGACGTGGCTGTCTAGAAAATGTGCATTCCACTCGTGCTGGTGTCTAAAAAATTAAATTTTCCCAATTTTTCTTTAATATTATCACCTAATTTGTAATTTAGTTAATTCTTCTTTAGAGAGAATAAAAACGAACTTAAGCTTGATTATAAATTTTCATTGTATGTAATACATAAAACAGTTCGACTAATAATAATTAAAATTTTCAAAATTAAATTATTATTTTTATTTTAATATTTAATTGATTACAGAAAAAAACCTGTTAAGATATCGATCGGTTGTGATATTTTTTTCTCTCTCCCCTAAAAGCAAATAAAAAAAAAACACTAAAATCAAGCTTTTTTAAGAAAATCCCCTAAAATAATTTTTCTTGATTACATAAATAAATTTTTTTCTGTAATTATCAAAAATTAAAATCCAAATTAAATAGATAAAAAAGTCCCCTAAATTAATCCCAATTTTAACAAAAATCTCCCAAAAATTTTAGGTGTTTAAGTTTTCATTATATTAAAATATATGTTATAAATGTAGATATGTACCCAGTTGTAAAAAGGAGAAGAATAAGGGCCTTCTAGAAAGTCTCTTTACTCCTTCTTTTGGAGGCACAAGGCCTTTTGTTTTTTTTTTCTAATTTTAAGCACTTTTAATATTTTTTTTAATTAAAATATTAAAATTTTTTGGATTCGAACTGACAACCTCCAGGCTGATAGACCTTCGCACTGCCAATCAGTCTATCGAAGCATCTCAGGCAGAAATTATGTAGATAAAGGCGATTCAATGAACTTTTGTGGTTTATAAATAAAAAATCTAAAAAGAGCAAATTATGTATTTGTCATACAAAATGAGTACACATTCCTAATTCCCTACTAAGAGAAGCGAAGTAGGAATGTGTACTGGATCTTATAGAAGAAAGAACCACGCCTTCTAAAAGGCCTTCTTTGGAAGTCACACAAAAATGAGGATCATATCCGAGAGAAGGTCAAAGCATGCCTTATAGAAGGCCTGAAGTGAGAAGGCCTCTTTAATATTACCACTGGGATGTTTATTGTGTTGTTGTAAGAGTATTCTTAAAATAAGAGTTCTTTACTTATGTGCGAATTTTGTTGTTTTTTCATGACATACTATACGCATAACAAAAATATTAGCTTTCTTATACGTTGCTTAAATAGTTTAGAAGAGCCTATCAGAAAGCCGATTGTTACAGATTTTTAATTTATTGGTTAAAGAAACATAGGAATAGACCAATTAAGCATCTGGTAAAACATAAAAAATCCACCAAAAAACAACCTAAATATTTTTTAACCCCCAATTTTTTCCCTTAATAAAAGTTAACCCCCAAATTCTCCCCTAAATCTAGACGAAAATCCCCTTATCTGGCAACAATTAGTAACAATTATAAACAACCACAAAAAAAGTGGTCCTGCCATAACCATTATAATAGATTCTTAATTTTTAGATTTTTATTTTTGTTTTTATTTTGGTAACCATTATAAAAGATTTTTATGTATTTTGGTTTTTCATAACCATTATAAAATATTTTTATTTTTTTTGTTCTTAAAACAATTAAAAATGATTTTTATTTCTTTAATAACTATTACAAAAATTTTGTATTTTTTGGTGCTCTATAACCATTATAAATAACCAAAACCTCTTTTGGTCTTCTAAAGCTGGTTGGTCAATGGTTTTGGTATAGTTCTTGTCAAAAACTAACAAAGACTTAATTCATTATTATCATTATTACCCAAAAAGTAAAAATGTAAGCCTATGTCCTTCCGTCTGTCTGACAACGCCTTTTATATCTGAAAATTTTTACAGATGATGTATAACTGTTGCTGCTTTATTAAAAAATTCTAAAACTTATAGGGTGTTCCAAGAGAGACGTGTTATTCACGTATATTTGTTTATTTCTTTAACTGTAGGAGTTTGCTACATAAACAATTACATAAAAATAAACTTAAAAATTTAAATTTTAAATTAAACTGTAAAAATTGAGTAGATGTATTGCCATCGTCGCTATAACAATTAAAGGGTGTTCCGCAATAACATGTTTTTGACTTATATTGCCATATTTATTGAACCGCAATAGGTAGGCTCTTATATTTTCATATAAAGTAATTATATTTGAACAATAATAGGCTAACACTTATAATTTACACAGATTATATTTTATAATATCTAGTATAACAACAAGAAAAGAAAATAAATTTAATACAAATAACAGGGTGTTCCCTAGATATCGCGAATTTAAGGAATTTTACCTTCTCTTCTAAACGTTATAAGCAGACACTTTATATTTACACAGGGTATTTAGTACCCTTTGGAAACATGATAAGTATAAAACTATATCTTTGAAAATATGAAAGAAAGAATATGAAAGAAGAAATATGAAATATATTTACTTAGAATTCAATCAGATAAATTGCAACGTGTCATTTATTATAATTTTCAGAGCAGAAAAGGCTCTTTTAACGCTGACTTGTGTTAAGGATTAAATTTGCATTCAGAACTACATCTTTAGTGAACACCAACTCCTGAAATTTTTGAACGTTTACTAATTCGTTGGTGTAACTCATGATTAAAAAAAGAAATTTTGATCCAAAATATCCTGTTTAGATAATTCTAGTATATAGTTCCGAAAAGGTAGGAGACTAAAAAACTTTTTGGTCATTAATAATAGTTATTGAAAATCGAAAAAATAAAAACCTTTTTTGTTGGTTATAGAAGACCAAAAAAAAAGTAATTATATTTAAATTGTTATTAAAGCGCCATCTGTTGCGTAAGCGTGTTTAAAATATCCCGCTTTCATTAATAAAAGATACCTTAAAGTATGCATTTCATTTAAATCGGTAAAATTGCATACTTTCAATGCTTTTTCTCCACTTTCTCTTGGAAATAAGATATTATAAGAAAAAAAAGTATTCTGTATTGGAATTATAATACTAAGGTACCTCCTCACAATATTTTGTTTAAATCTATCCAGTAGTTTTTACGTGATGCGAACACAGACAGAAAGACAGACAGACAGGAAACGAGTTATTGTTTTTTATATGTATAGATATAGATGTATAGATAAAGTATTCCTATTTTATACAAAACACAAATCTGATTTTTAGACAGGGGTACACGTCTTGAGAGTATTTAAATTTATATATGTAGATTGACATTTTTAGGTCGGTCTAAAGTTTAACAAGAATTTATTTTGAATTATATAGAAAAAAAAAAACCAAAAGAAGTACGAATTAGACTCTAAACATGAATGTGTATGAATACTAATGGTTTTTTAACCGACTTCAAAAAAAGAAGGAGGTTATCAATTCGTCTGTGTGTTGCTTTTTTTTGTATGTTTGTGCCTTCAGAACTCGGTCATTTCTAAACCGATTTTAAAAATATTTGCACTATTAGAAAGGTTATGGCTACAGATTGGTCCCATTTTGAAAGAAGTTCAAAATTTTAAAAATTAAAGGGTGTCCCCATACAACATACATGTTTTTTACGTGTATTATGAACTTTATAGGTCACCAATTTAAAATTATAAAAAAGTCCGTATCACTGTAGGTCCCAATAACTTATAAAATAAAATTAAAAATTAGAGGGTGACCCCATAGGTGACTTAATTTCACCTTTATTCTCCTATCTTTTGAACCGTTATAGACAAAGTTGAAAGTTGCACAGAATGTTCGTTACTATGTCTGTTATAATAAGTATAAATATTTAAAATTAGAAATTAAAGGGTGTCCCATTAGTTGATTTTTTTATATATATATATGGCCAAACTTTTGAACCGTTATAGACAGACAGTTGAAATTTACAAAGAACTTGTATTGCTAAGTCCGCTAAAATAACAAGTGTAAAATATGAATTTGGAAATTAAAGGGTGTCCCAATAGTTAATGTAAAATTAATATATGTGGCCAAACTTTCCTACTGTTATAGATAGACAGTTGAAATTTACAAAGAACCTATATTGCTTAGTCCGCTATTGCAACAAGTATAAAATTTGGATCTATAAATTAAAGGGTGTCCCCATTATTGATGTAATTTGACCATTATGTCCTCATCTTTGGAACCGTTATAGACAAACACTTGAAAAATAGACAGAATTTTCACTACTATGTCTGGTATAACAAAGAGTATAAATATTTAAAATTGGAAATTAAAGGGTGTCCCAATTGTTGATGTAATTTGATGTATATGGACACAAAGTTAAATTAAAAAGAATCTGTATGACAAAGTCCTCCTTAAAAAGTATTTATATTAAAATTTGAATTTAAAGGATGTCCCAATAAGTGACGTCATTTGTTATATATGACCCTATCTTTTAAACAGTTATTGATAAACACTTAGACAGATTGTCCATTACTATATCTGTTATAATAAGTATAAATAATTAAAATTGTAAATTAGTGGGTGTCGCAATAGTTTATGTAATTTGATTTATATGATCAAACTTTTAAACCGTTACAGACAGACGGTTAAAATTTACAATAACCCTGTATAGTATAAAACCTGTATATAGTATAAAATTTGAATTCTGAAATTATAGGGTGTCGCAATAGTTATCGTCTTAAAGAAACATGATTTTAAGTTTGTTTGTTTTGAAGTCGGTTTTTTTTACAAGAATTATTTTATATCATGCTTGTATTTTTTATAGCTGCTTGTATCTTAAGCAAATAATTACTTTTTAAGTTGGTAAAAACCACACAATTTTTGTAATTGCAGAAGCTTGTGTTGTTGTATTTTAAGATGCATATCTTTTAAAAATATTGGTAATAATTTCTATAAATTTAAATTATATACCTTCTTCCTGTATTTTTAAACATATTTCACGTGCAACACTACCGGAAAGTTTGCGTGGTTGCTCTTGTTGCAATTTGAATGTTGGCAATAAATTTGCCAATTGTTTAGTGACAGAGTCTAGAGTCGATTGTATGGTACTGGGTAGACTGGATAAAGCAGCCAATTGTTTTTGTACATCAGCTAATTGCCGCTCTAAAGCTAATTCTTCTTCAGTTTTTTCAACGACTTCTAGTTGATCTTCCTCTAATTTATTTTCCACAACTACTTCTTCTTCTTCTTCGTTAGTATCAGCAGTAGTGATTTTTTCATTGTCCTCCATTTCCTTCTGTTCTGACAAAGTTTCTTTTTCTTTGTCAGTTTTTTCCGGTTCTAGGTCATTTTTTTCATTGACATTATCACTTGTTTCCTCCAAATTGGGCTCTTCAGTATCAACTGGTGTTGGGGCCTCTGGTTCCGGCTCAAGTTCAGGCTCGTCTTCGACAATTGGTGGAGGAGTAGGTTCTTTTGGTGGTTGGACTTCTTCAATTGGTTTAATCTTTATTTTATAAAATTTTAAAATATAAAAGTTATTAAGCTTTTCTAATACAAATTTTACTTACTAATGGTGCTGGAGATACCGAGCGAGATAAACCCTTAACAATGGTAACTTTGTAAGCATTGGCGGCTCGTCGCTCTGCCTCAATTTGTTGTTTACTTTTTGGTATAGGACGGTCGGGTTTCTGCAGAAATGTAGTCCACTTTCGATTCTCTTTATCCTTCTCAGCTTTTGTTTTGGTAGCATCCTCATTAAGAGTGCGCAAAACATCACTGCTCATGCAGACTCCAGGTTTAGGAAAAATTCTATAAAAATTAACTCTAATATAATAGAAAAATTCACGTTTATAAGCTACTAAATAAAACCTAAATAGTAAATACAGACCCTATAGTGTTATGTTCCTTAAGAACTTCTGATTCACCGGACAATACGGCTGCAATTTCTTCTTCGACTAACTTTCGTTCAGTTTCCTCGGATAAGACCGAACAAGGTCTTTCTTCTAAATCGGAAGTATACTCAACATTGTAGACATTTTCATTGCCCACTTTTGGAGCAACCGTTATATCTGGAGGGGTAATACTACCAACCTTTACTTGCAAAAAAGATTTTGGTGAATCTACATATTCAGTAATAGGAAAAGCTTTAGGTGTGGTGTATTCCTCTTCGTTTTCCCTGTATATGAAAAAAACAAAATAAATAAATAAATAGTGTGTAAAAGGCAAATGGTTTTGTTTTTAAACTTACCTTTGTACGCCAAAGTAAAACACATTGCCACAACTTTTAATAATTCGATTAGTCTCATCATGAGTTAGAGGTGTTGCAGCAGTATCGTTGATACGTACAATAATATCTCCTTCCATTAGGCCAGCATTTTCAGCGATGCTGCCTTCAGTGACCTGGAAAATAAAAAAAATTAAAAATTTCATATTTTTGTTTTATGTTTTTTGTTTCAATTTAAAAATTTTAGCTTTAAGCAATGTAACAAAAAGAATGGACTCAAAAAACATTTGCAACAAAGATGTATCATTTATACATTTCACACTGTTTTTTTTACAAAATAAATTTTCAAATCACTTGAAAGTCAGTTTGCCTTTAATAAAATCTGAACATTATTATATTTATCATAAACACAATGAGATGAAGGCATTATACGAACTTTATTTATTAGTGAGCGCCATACTTACTCATCTCATGTTTGAGACACTCACTGTGTTTTGCTTAGTAGTTGTTTAGAACTTTTTTCTAAGGCTTATTGCATCTTGCTTGTACCAGTGTTTGTTTTTTTTGTATTATTTAAGAAGTTTTTTTTCGCAATTGTTTAAAAATTCTATGTTTTTTGTTTGTTTCCTCGAAATGTGTTCGTGTTTCTCTCACAGCATAAAACAGATTGAACTTGCCTAAGTTCATTGTTCAACATGTACTCTCACCTATCTAAACTTGCTTATGGAAACTCTGCAAACTCATCGCATTTAGTTTGTTTTTTTTTTTAGTATTCTCATCGTTACTCGCGTACAATGAACAGATATGAATTCAATAAAATAATTTTATGATTATCACATGAGCTTCGATTATTGGTGCTCATGCAGTGCTTTAAAATCAACGCTAGGTATTATTATCCTCATAATCCTTAGCAAATGGCTATATACGATGTTTTTCTACGTAACCCCTTTTTTCTCATTGATTTTTTTAACGAACTAACCCGGGATGAAGTCAAACATCTCCACATCAATAGAATAGAGATAAACATCCAAACTTGACAGATTTTTTGATATACTTTGGATCTAAAAGATTACTAAAAGTCAATATTTTTTATCTCCTGTAAATAAAATTACCAAATTTGTTTCCACTTAATTTCATTTCAATTATTTAAGCTTTATTTATCATGAAATTAAAGAAGAGCATATATTTGTTATTTTAAATACCTACAAATTGGTTAACAATTATCATGTTGAAAAAGGTTTAACCAAACGATCGTGGTTTGTATTTAAAAAAAAAATTTTAATACTACCAACAGTTTTTTTTAATTAAAAGTTTTAAAACACAGACAGTTTTTTAATATACAATTAAAAAATCATCACAGATTATTCATCTCAATGCATGGTTTTTTCAATTTATGTATTTCAGTTTACTATTTTAAAATCAGAGAACAAACTAGGGTCAAAAGAAAAATTCCTTGTATTAATAGAAAATTCATGGGTTTAATTCAAATATTTCTTAAAAAGTAGTAAAAATTTTATTTTTAGCAAAACCTCAATATAACAGCGAACTTTTAAATTGTTTTGGCTTATAAAATCTAATTTTATAAAAAAAATAATTAAAAGTTAATTTTTGGGTAATCTTTAATTATTGGTTAAACAATGTAGTAGAAAAAAATAGAAAAAAATCTGGAGTGGCCTACACTCAACTTTACCATAACCAATGGAAACCGATTTTTTATGGATATATTACATAATGAATATAAGTTCAAAGTATATTCGAATCGAAAAATTAATTATTTTCGGTTTGGGGTGTTAAGTAAACTACCCTTTGCCCCTTCCCGATTATACCCAAAATTTATACAGCTCTTCATCTACATAAACCAAAGGCACATACGACCTGTGCAAACTCCACAAAAATGGCATATACACCCAACCACCCATCCACCCACAGACATTATCGCGATAGTAGCCAAAATGGATTCAGGGGTTGAGGTCGTATAAATTCGTATAAATTCGTCGAAATCCCGATCTCGATTTTTTCCATGATTACTAGACTTTACCTTATACTTCGAATGGTAAAGTAAAAACTTAATCTTCTTTGTTTAGAGAAATTAAATTTTCGATTCATAATGTGTTTTTTTTTTGAGAAACTTTAATCTATAGCCGATTTTTCGGTTTTTAATGAAGTTTAAATATTTTGTCCGAAATTGTAATTTTCTCGTATATGTAAATTTTTTTTCGAAAAAGGATGCATTAATGAAGTGGGCTTCTTCGATGTTCCCCCTACATAACTATGTACCTCACAGATTGGTGGGTTTAGATTTTTTGTAGCTCTTCTGTTAGCTTGCCAAAGCTGATTTCACCAACACGGATGGACGGACAGACAGGCTGACAGACTGCTAAGTTGGATTTGCTATGTATAAGCTTCCACAATATATAATAAATACAAAAGGAATTACAGACTTATATATTCCCTTTCCATCTGTGGTGAAAGGCATAAAAAGGTAAGTTTAAAACATGAAGCATTGCATGAATAGGGTTTATCCCCTGAGTGCTGGTTCAAATATGTGAAAACTCCTTTAACCAACACTTCTTATTTCAAGTTATTATTTGCGTCCCTTTTTAAAAAATATAATAACCAGTTATATGTTTATTTTAATTTTCCATCTTAAGAATTTTTATTTAGAAATAATGGTGGTCATATATTTAAACCAACATATTTTGGAATTTTGTCTCCTTAAAATATCCCATGATACAAAAAACCATATGTCTTAAAACAGTATTGTACTGTTTTTAAACAAAATGGTAAATATTTTATACAAACCACAACGAATCACTGAATTATTTCTGAATAAATTATACTTACAGCATTCCCAAATTTTATAAAAAATAAACTAAAAACATTTAAAATAATATTAAGTTTGTTGTTGAAATCTGGTGTCTGTCACATTTGACATTTTTACCCAAAGGCATGCATGCAGAAAACAAATGCCAATTTCGAATCAATATAAACATTAATTTTAAATAAAATACAAGTAACAATGAAAAAGGTTTGGGCGGAATATTTTTTCGCGATTTAGTTTATTTTGGTTGAAGTGAGGTTGACGTTTCCCATGCCATCCACTTTTTTTCACCATTTTCAATTCTCTTTTACTATGGCACATTTTATCACATTTTTTTTTTCTTCTTCTTTATTTATAGTGTGTCTATGTATTGGCGTTTTAAATGGCAATTAAATTAGACGCGTGCTAAATTGCTAAGAATACATTTTGCGGAAAGATAAAAATAAATGATTCGAGTATTTAGACTGTGGATGTAAATGTATCTACTACGTGGCGTGTGTGAGTGTGTGTATAGTAGAGTGCTGGTGTATAAATGCAATGAAATTTATATGGCATGAGCAGCAGGCTGACTGTCAGTTTGTATGTCAATCAAATATTATAATCATCATTACGACCAAGTGAAATGTCAACAAAAACAACAACCTTCACAAAACAATGTTTTAAACTATTGAACTAGAAAATTGAAATTATAGTCTTGCTTATGCTATTGTGTATGTACGAGTAGGTATTTGTTTGTGTGTTTGGATTGATGTGTTGAATACAAAAAGCAACATTTTTATTTTTATTTTGCATTTTAAGTATTTTTTGTTTTCTCTTTTTTCTGCATGAATATAGTACAATGAAATTATTTGCGGTTTTTTTTGAAAAAAAAAAATAAACTAAAATCCGAAAACCGAAAAAACAAACAAATTTAAAAAGAAATAATGACCTTTATAAAGAAGTGAATAAATGTTTTTCTCATTTGCTATTCATTTTACAAAATTGTGCGGTCATACATTTTGGTGTAGTGCATTGTGTTTCTTTTTTCTGCTTTTGTTTGTGCTTAAGATATTTATTGTATCTAAATAAATTTTAACCGAACACACACATACACATGTATGTATGTACTTTAGCATAATTGTTTTAATATTTTATTAAACGTTGAAATTTACTGGTAAATTCAAAAGGATTTTAAAAATCGGAAAAGAGGTGACCCCTTTAAGTTAAAAGTAAGTTTATAGTCAGGATGACAAAATATCAAATTCATAAGATTTGTAACCTGTACTTTTTTTAAATATCGGAAATATTTTTCTTAACTTCTTTTAAATTTAACAATAAGTAGGTTTTTACTTATATATATATTTGAAGAAATTGTAGTGACGGCAAAGTTAAATAACTTTTGTGAAAATATCTGTATCATAGGTCCCCAGAGGCATGTTGTCTTGGACACACTTAACTCCGCATTACACACTGTGTAATTTTTTAAGTCATGGCAGAATAATCATATACGGACACCACTACGTCATAAAAGACCAAAAAAAAAGACCCCTGTCTCCCAGTTTTGCCCAAAGTCCTCCAGGTTTTTTTATGGGCCCTCAAAGATGTGGGGCCTCGATGTCATTTTTGCAAAAAAATTATCATTTCCTCAAGCTCATATTTTGCAAACCGTTTGAAATTTTGATATACTTCATCTTCAAGGTCAAAATCGCCAAAAACTTTAAAAAATTCAATTTTTTATCTTTTTTTCCCTGTTCAGGTCCATAGGTAGCAAACCGTTCAAAATTCAAGGAAACAATCAACTACAAAAATGAACCTAAGATCTCAATAAACAACTTTCTGCATTATATGAACTTCCTAGGAATGATTCTTAACACCGTTTAGGTAGCCGCAAAAGTGAAAAACTATATTCACTTTCGACCCTATAAAGTATATATATTCCGGATAATTAGATAGAAAAGTTGATTAAGTGATGTCCGTCTGTCCTTCTGTCCGTGTTTGCGTTAAAATGTCATTAGCCAGGAACAAAAGTTTTAAGCCCACCAATCTGCTAGGCATAGTTTCTAAAAGTTTAGGATGGCAATTCAGCAACATCAGACAATTCTATTGGAGGTTGCGGGCAATAAAAAACGTCCACTTATATTTTTTTTCGGTTGTAATGATTTTCTTTTGCTTTTTTTTGTTAAATAAATTTTAGACCGCGACAACTAGATCCCAAGGAGTGGATACAGATATCGTGGGATCAATAACCCCCTGCGCGGACCGATCTTTTGTTTGCTTTTAGGCTGGTAAGATTTTTCTGCTTGGATTTGTATTAAATGCCTCTATAGAAAGCAATACACATATAGGTAGCCAATAGTCCCACAGGGTGGTCACTGGTAACCAGAAGCAGTCAAAAGACATATTAAAGGGATGTCAAAAAATTTTTTAAAAAAGTTTTTAAAAAAAAATTTGCAAAGAATTAAAAAAAACATTTATAAAAAAAAATTGAACAAAAAATTTTTACAAAAAATGTTCAAAAAAATATTACAAAAAATTATATAAAATTTTACATAAAACTTTTAATAAATCCAATCCAATAGAGGATACTTTTTTCCGCAAAAATATCTTATTTACAAGAGAAAGTGAAGAAAAATCAGAGAAAGTATGCAATTTTACTGATTTAAAGGTACTGCATACTTTATTTTTGTAAACGGACATTTTAAACATGGTTGCGCAATAGATGGCGCTGTTTTAAAATAATGACAAAATATAAATAGAAAGCAGGATATTTTAAACATGGTTGCGCAACAGATGGCGCTGTTTTAAAATAATGACAAAATATGAATTACTTACTGGCAAATAGACAATTGAAAAAAATGTTTATTTGATTTGTATATTTACTTTTTGGAATTACATTGTAATTAAAATATTTAAACACCTCTTACAGAGCTTTACAATAAATTTTAGAATTTTATCCAGTAGTAGGTACCCATTACCTTTATATGAAGTAAAAATGTACATGTGAAGCACTATAAAAGTGTTTTAAAATTTGGTGTGGATTACTTTCAAACCAAAATCGAACAAAATATTGTCAGGATAATAATAATAAATAATCTAATAAATAATAATTTTGTAATTATAGTCAATGTTAAATAATACCTTTGTTTTAAATTCAATTAAGCAAATTATGCTAACTCTGACCCGTTTTAGGAATTTATACTTCATTAAATAAACTTTATCAGCATATTGATTTCTCTTGAAATGTTAATGTTGCTTAATATTACACAATTTTATATTTGTATTTCAAATACTAAAATTTCAATATTATGTAATAAAACTGTTTTAATTTCTATAAAGATCTATAGATCCATAGTCTTAAAATAAATGAACAATTTAATAAATAAATAGTTGTTGAATCAAAGATACAATTCGAATAAATGCAATTATTATGGTTTGGAGACAGTAATCAAATTTTAGTAAAATCTTCAAATATTTGTTTATCATATTAACTACCTTAATTCAAATTTAATAAATTGAATTTACCAATAACAATTTTGTTTTGCCAATAAGATATCTAAACAAATTTTATTTGTTTCAATCCAACAAATAAAGCTAATTACAATTTTATATTTAAATAATTTTGGATATCTAAAACCTAATTTCTGTAAACTTTGTATATCTAGCTAATTAAATTACACATTTAAGTATATACCGAAAGCCAAAGCGTTACAAACGAATATTTAATATTAACAAAAAATCAACATTTTATTAACAATAAAATTGTTCGGATAGAAAATATCTTATGGACATTAACATACACACATCTAATCTTATGTACACACATCCTACTTATACATTAACCCTAACTCCACAAAACCCATCTATTGAAAAGTTTTCTTTCAAACGAAAAGTTTGTGTATTCTTTATGCACAGTCCCCGCAACTAAACTGCAATATTTTCGTCGACGTTATGTAGTAAACTTCAGTCTTGAAGAGGTTTATACATACGAGTATATGTATAAATGTACATACATACATATATGCTTGCCTTTTATAGCATAAATCTAGGTAAGAAATTATTCGTTTAAAGGAGAAATTTTTATGATTCTTAAAATCAATATCACAGTGATAAAAGTAACACATTTGCATTAAATGATTGCAAAAATTCCACACTAGAAAGATTTATGAAAACCAAAGTAACCTAATTATCAAAATGTGTTTACGAAATTATATTTGCGGTAAGATCCGCTTAATTTTGGAATAAAAATCTTCCAACTACAAGTATTTATTCTTTACAAAAATTGTTATTTTTAAAGGCGCAAAATTAATCACCCTATCGGACGTTATAATTTTTGCAAATGGCGTCATACTTCAATCCTGTTTGACATTTGTTAAGTATGCAACTGCAGTATACAAATGGACATTGCTTGCCTGCGCTATATACTCTGCAAGATCTTGTCAATTTTTTTTAAACCAATAATAATGTTTAACAACTGTTCGATAATTTGTATATATTTGAGGTCCCTTATTACAAAAAACGCCATATTACTTTTACGTAGAGTTTTTAAAGCGTTCTATATCTTAAAAATGTTATTTTATTAATATACTTACATACCTATGACATGAATATGTTTGTTCTATCCAAGGCATATTAAACAAGGTGATAGCGTAAGGGAGAGGAAATTTCAGCAAAAAATTTTTAAAATTTTTTTTTATATGGATTTTGACAGTAAAATAGATATTATTCTCTCTTAAAAAACCTGATTAATGTCAAACTCCATATAAAAAAAATTGAAAAAATTTCTCTTTAATATTAGCTCCGCCTTGTGCAGTCACCTGGTTAAATATTCCTTGGTTTTATCTTAAGCCTAGTATTCTGTTAAGTTTTTCATACGGAATACTGTCAAACTTCATACATTCACACATAAAAAATTTGTATGAAAAAGTCATGAAAAAATGTTGCATAAGTAGTGTTTTGGTTTTACTGTGGAGAAACATTGAAATGTTTCTGCCAACATTTTATCAAAACTGTGAAATAAAGCAAATGGGCAATATTTATGTGGAATTTCTTGGAAAATTTTTGTGGAAAATTTAAAACAATGTGGTATATTTAAAGGCAATAAAATCACAAAATTCTTTACACCAATTTTTAAATGTCCAATTTTCCTTGTAAAATAATAAATGTTGCTCAACATTTTTCACAAATGCGAATAGAGTACATACCAGCGTTGGGATCTGATAATGTTTAAATTGTACCGCCCTAATAATAAAATTATACCAAATCAGCATAAATTGTACCAAAATTTGGTATTAAGTAAAAAACAAAAAATAAATACAATTGCTCGACATTCAAATAGGACAAATCAAAACTTTAATACTAGCGTTTTAAAATAATGATAATTGACCTTGATTCCTTCAATTTCTGTTTTTTGTTGTAAATTTTCTAACAATTATTTTGCCAAAATACTTATTTTGTAAGCCAAATACTTCCCATATTAGGAGCTGGTTACTCTACAAAAAGAGTTTGAAACCCCACCAAAGCTACTAGATCTAAATCCGATAGAATATGCCTGAAGTTATTTGGAAGAATAATTAAAGAGTCTATTTATGTGACTAAAAAAGACCTTACGATTTCTCACTAGAAAGAGTAGAAAAATATATCAGCTGAATACTGCCGGAAAAAAGGCCTTTCAACTTATAGTTAACGGGATTATTAAAGTAAATAATAAAAATCCTGAACATAAATCAAGAATGTTGCAATTTAGTTAATTCTAGACAGGCTAGAAGAACTATGAAATTAGAAATGTTTATTTTTCTAAGAAAAAGTAAAAAAAATATTGATTAAACAAACAAATTTATTGAATACATTTTACATGAAATGTACCAAAAAAGAATGAATTGTACCAGTGTACCACAGCTGTTTCAATTGTACCGAATTTGGTACAATTGTACCACAAATCCCAACACTGGTACATACTAAGCTTTAGGCATGATATTTAAAAGAATTGATTTTTATGAAATTAAATGTGATTTGACAACACTGGATAATATTAGATTTTACAGCAAAGCAACAGAGTCGGCACAGAAGCGTCAATACAACGTTAAAATCTGCTTCTGTCCAGTTTGGTTGTATTACTCGTCGTGCTACTGTGTCCGCGAGGGGTTGTTGTCTTCGTTATTGCATATTTTTAGTGTTCTACAACGTATAAACATGGAAAGAAGATATTGTGTGAATAGTCTGAATAACTTTTGTTATATCTGTGTTAGTTATATCGCAGTAAAGCAAAGGCAAACTATAAATTCTTTTTTTGAAAAATGTATACCATGTATATATTTTGGTTTCGGAATTGGCGAATAAGACTAGTCCTGGTCTCCTCATACTGTTCGTTCCGTTTGCGTTGAAGTATTAAGAAACTGGCAAAAAGGGAGGAGAAGAAATGTTTAAGCTTTGGTGTTTCTATGGTATGGCGAGAGCCTAAAAGTCACAGTGATGGTTGTTATTTTTGTTAGTGTAATGGCTTGATGAGCCCTAGACCAAAATAGACAGTGTTTTAAATGTTTGTGCGAGAAATTTCCAGTCTTATCCCATGCCAAGTTAAAGGAAGGTATTTTGGTAGACCGCAGATAAGAACATTATGCCAAGACAAGGATTTGCAAAACACAATGACCAAGGTCGAGAAAAACATCTGGGTTTCATTTCAAGAGGTAATTGATAAGTTTCTTGGGAGCTCTAAGTACGAAAACTACGCAAATAATGTTCAAAATATGTTGCAACATTCACAACGCCTAAGTTGTAATATGAGTTTCCTGTTTTCCCACTTAAACTATTTTCCTGAAAAACTTGGAGCAGTTAGCGAAGAACAGAAGCACAGGGAAATAGGTTTCACCAATACATTAAGGATATGGAACGGCGGTAGCAAGGCAGATAAAGCATAACGATGATGGCGGACTATTGCTGGATGTTAAAAGGAAATATGCCCTTAAAACACATAGCTGAATGTCCGGACAACGCAGCATTCTGGCAAAAAAGACAAAGTTTTCACTTAAAAAATACTGAGCAATATGTTTTTTCCACTTTTATAATTTTTTAAGAAGCATCCTTTTTTCCTTTATCATTTGCAAAAAAAAACCCTATATGGTGCAAATAAATGCATAGAATTTTTGAAATCAGCCTACCAAAATTATATAAAATCAGTTTTCAAAATAAAAACATATGCCAAAGAGATTAATTTTATTGACCTGTGTAATCGATTAGTCGGTGGTTAGTAGCACAGCGTGACTTTCGACGTCATTTTTCTAATTTTTTCGCGCCATCTGTTGTCAATTCTGCCGTTGGACTACAACAGACTGGAAATATAAAAGACTTTGCTGAGAGTGGTCGCCACGGGAAGTTTTGGTAGGTCGAGAAAATCGCGGCTGTGGCTGCTGATGTCCCCGATAATGAGAAAAGATCAACCAGACATTCCAGGCAATTGGGTAACACCAGACGCACCCTACAGTGAATTTTAATGAAAGACTTACTCATGTTTCCGCACAATGTGCAAAGCAGTGCATCCGCTGATGCCTACTGACGGTTAGTCGAGTGCAATACTGCGGAGCCATCATTAGTATCGACAAAGACGACGATTTTGAGTCAAAAGACGTCATGATTAATACCCAAAATCTTCGTTTCTGGTGAAGTAAAACTCCGAGTGTAATGCACGAAAAGCCGATAGATCAACATAAAGCCATTGTGTTGTGGGGGTATATGTATGTTTTGACAAAATATTTCTGTTTTTTAGGGTTCCGTACTCAAGGGTAAAAACGTATCCCTACTGTTTTCGCCACAATGAATATCCATCTGTCACCGTCTTTTATCTCTGGAACCGTAATAGGTAGACTCTTGAAATTTTCACAGAAGATTTATAAATGTTGCCGCTTTAGCAATACTAAAACTAATAGAGTGTTCTAATAGAGACGTGTTATTCACTTATTTGTGTTGATTCCTTGAACTGTAGGTGGCATACACTTGAAATTTACAAACGGTAATTAAAACTTAGTTTGCTATATAAACAGGTATAAAAAAATAAATCTTAAAATTAAAGGGTGTTCCGATAGTGCCGTGATTTGCATGTATATAGCCTAAGTTATGAGCCATAATAGGTAGACTATTGAAATTTTTACAGAGGCTCTATAACCGTGGCCGCTATAGCAACAAAATCTAAAAATTATAGGGTGTTTCGAAAGTGACGTGGTATTTGCATTTATGTATTTATTTCTTGAGCTGTAGAAAGCAACCACTTACAATTTGCAGACAGTAATTAAAACTATATGCGCTTTATAAACAAGTATACAAAATTAAACATAAAAATTAAAGGGTGTTCCGATAGTGACGTGATTTGCATACAAGTAATCTAATTTTTGAACCATAATTGATAAATTCTTGAAATTTTCACAGATTGTATATAACTCTATAACAAACAGCAAAAATTAAAGGGTTTTCCGATAGTGACGTGATTTGTATTTATATGGCCTAATTTTTAACTATAATAGGTAGAATAGAAATTTTCGCAGAAGGTGTATTAGTATGGCTTTTATAAAAAATAGTAAAAATTAAAGGGTACTCAGACAATGTCCTGATTTGCACGTATATAGCCTTATTTTTTGAAAAGTAATACGTAGACTCTTGAAATTTGTACAGAAGATATATTGCCATGGCCGCTACGATAATTATTAAAATCAAAAGGGGGTTCCGACAGTGACATATTTATCACGTATATTGCCTTATTTTTTGAATCGTAATATGCAAACTCTTGATATATTCATAGAAAGGGAATTGCCATGGCCGATATAACAAATATTGAAATTAAATGCTGTTCTGACAGTCACATGTTTTGGACGTTTATGGCCTATTTTTTTTAACCGTATTAGGATTTTTTTTCAGTGGATGTGTTGTCATCGCCGCTATAACAATTAAAGGGTGTTCCGAAATAATATGTTATTTATTTATACTGCCTTATTTTTTGAACGGCAAAAGCTAAACTGCTGATATTTTCATAGAAAGTCTTTATATTTGAAATAGGCTGACACTTAAAATTTACTCAGGTTTAAATTTTGCAATATCTACTGTAACAACAAGTAATGAAATTAAAATTAATAAAAATAAAACGGTGTTCCCTAGATGTCGCGAAATTAGGAAATTTTACCATCTCTTCTAAATGTTGTAGGCAGATGCTTGATATTTACACAGGGTGAAAATAATTAAAAATAAGACGTGAAAAATTTAACAACTTGTATTTCTAAGGTTGTGCTGAACAAAGTACGGAACCCTACGTGTGTGAGTCTGACTAGCACGTGATTAATTTATTCAATTCTACTAAGCGTTTTGGTTTTATTATTTTCAATTTTTTTTGCTATTTCCGTTTTTTCCTTTACAACTCATCTGATTCAATTAAAGGTTCAAACTACTAAACTAATCCGATAAATTCCTGACCTTAGCTATTAGGTAAGATTATTATTAGTTATAATAATAAGCAATTTAACAATTTATTGAAATTTTTTATTTATTTATTTATGTTTTAAATGATTGATTTCATGAACTGGCTGCTCAATAAATTGCAATTTTACTATACAGTTCTTTAATATGAATGCAAATCTATCTTTGCAATTTAATAAATGGTTAAAAATGTATTTCCATGTATTTCCAACATTTTTTTATGCATATATTTTTAGGTTACACACGTTTACACATTGTTCCTTTTAAGTTCAACAAACAAATAGAATTCATTTTTTGTTGCTTTTCTTTTACTTCAGCTCTTAACGAACTCAAACACCTTGAGCACTTTAAAAGATGATAAAAAAAAGGTGAAAAGGAAAACATGACATTTCCGTATTACACTAGAAAACCATATTGTGCATTAAAACACTGAAATGTCATATATATTTCGTTATTATTCGTATAGTTTACACAATCCATCTCTCAATTACGTAACAACATTGAAAATGCATTAGATGCAATTTTATTCACCAATAAAATTCATTTCATTCTATACTTGTTTAGATCTTTTTTCTTACTTTCAGCACCATATGAACAAAAGATAATACAATGAAAACTATAAAGTTGTTGGAAGGTGTAGTGGATGAAGTTATCACCTTTGAATATAAATGAAACGCAAACATAAATTTTTTGATAAATTGTAATGTGGCAGAGGAGTTTTCTTTCTTTTGTATATTTTACACTTTAGTTTCTATAGAATAGTAGTTTCTAACCTTAACCACTGTTAATGGATAATCAAAATCCGAACCACCGACCAGACGAAAGCCCCACGGGACATTTTCAAAACGACACATTTTAATATCAATCACCATTTTAATCAATCGATTTTTATTAATAAAATTTTCTTTTTGCTTTACTTTCAATTGTCAAGTAAATTATTTTTAAAAGAAATTTATTTTATTTTTTTTTTTTAGTCTAAAATGTTATTGGTATAATCGTTCACGAATTAGTTTTGTATTTTAAATTGAAAAATGCCGTAATGACCGCAGTGAACACAAATACTTCAAACGTAACCAAGCAAATGATTCGAATAATTGACAGATAGTTTTTGTGGCCGTTTCTATGCTAGACAACAATATATGGATTTATTTTAATTGAATTTTTCAGCGGCAGATTTGGTTCGCTTTTGTAGTTTTCGCACATAAATATTTTTTTGGCCGTTACTCTTATCGATTACTTGTGGATGTAAGTTATCGGCCACTGTAAGTATTTGAGTGCAAAAGGATTGAAATTTGAATGCATGTGAATTCCTAACAATCTTTAGTATGCAGAAAAACTTAATAACTTAGTTATGCAAAAGTAAAGTTATCTTAAATAGATTTTAATATTTTATTTAAAGTCTTTATGTACAAATATTTGAGCAAATACAACTGAAGTTAAATTTCTTTAAAATGGATTTTTTTTCGTAATTTATTTATTATATCTTCAAAGTATTTGAACTAACAATAAGTGCTCATATCTTAAATCTAGCGTAAAATTAATAAAATGGCAGACAATTAAATTGTATGTTTCACGGTTGCAGGTACATGCAAATGTTTGCGGTAAAAATTATATTTGTCTAATTGTTATTGGCAGACTATTTTATTGTCCCACAGTGGGGAAATTAAAAAAATGGTTAATAAATATAATGGTTAATAAATAAATACTAATAAATAACAATCTGGTTCATTTTGCTTGCATACATTACTTTAGTGCGTGAACTAAACCGTGTTGGGTTTATTTTATGTATTACTAGCTGTGCCCACACACGTTTTGTGCGCCAATATTTTGTTCGATTTTGCTGTGAAAATAACCCACACCGAATTTTAAGAATCTTACTCTGGATGAAATTCTTAAATTTATAAAAAATTCTAAAAATGATTGTAAAGCTCTGCAAAAGGTGTTTAAAATATTTTAAAAACAACACCATGTCAACAAGTAAAAATACAAATCAAAACAGCGCTATCTATTGTGCAACCGTGTTTAAAATATCCCGCTCTCAATTCAATTTGTCATTATTTTGAAACAGTGCCATCTGTTGCGCAACGCTGTTTAAAATATGCCGTTTGCAAAAACAAAAGATGCCTTAAAGTATGCAGTACCCTCTTTTTCTTCACATTCTCTTGGAAATAAGAAACTTTTGCGGAATCAGGATGCTAAGGTACCGTCTCACAAAATCTTGTTAAAATTTATCCAGTAGTTTTTACGAGATGCGAACGCGAAATGAGTTTCTATTTTAATGTTTTTTTATTTTTAAAGTCATTTCCCAGATTTAGTATCTTAGTATTTTGAGGGAAAAAAGGGTGTGTTACGAATTAGAAATTGGTATTTAGAAGACAACACAGTGTCATTTAACAAAGACACAGATTAGTAACGTATTAAAAAAGAAAATATTGTTCTGAGATTTTCATCGACGCACTGTGGCACCTTTTGACTTTTTTCGTTGCAAAAATCATAACTTTTGAAATAATTAAGATATTTTAAAGATTTAAAACGATTTTTACAGAGGACACTTAAGGCTTCAAAATAATGTTTACAAAATACTGCTATAGGTACAGGGTGCTCCAAAAATTTCGTATAAAATAGGATAATTATTCCAGTTAAATGTTAACATGTTTTTTTAAATATAAGTTTTTTATTTGTAACGCAAATATACATTTTTATATACATTTAATATTTAAATCTAAGTAAATTTATATTAATTAACTAGTTTAACCCGGTGCGCTTTGCAATACACATTGTTCAAAACCGAATGTTTGGAAAAAGCACTCTAATATAACATGTTAAATCAATATTAATTTTTTTATTTCTATTACAGAAAAACATTTTTAAATTATTTTTAATATTAATATATTTATGCTATAGATATAATGTTAGTATTTAGTTGTATTTTATTTAGCAAGAATAATTTTTATTAGTTTTTATTAGTTAGTTCTCTTTGAAATAGTCATTAGCATTGGGGTGTTATCTAACAGAATGAACATATCGGAGCTATAATTATGTTCTTCCAAATTTTTTCGAGATCATACATGTCTTCGTGATGCAATTAGTGGGTCTGAGAGGCCGCCAACATATGGAAAAGGTCCGCATTCTGTCTAATCCGTGAAATTTTGGAAGTATTCGTGTATATAATTTTTTGGAAAAGTTGGGAAGTTTTTGATGCATAAACATCAAACTTTAGGCCACTTACCATTTCTCTAGAGTTTATAACATTTATGATAACTGCCAACCTTTTTACTATGTTATTCTCGACCGCAGTAATTCGAGCTGTTACCTCATCATTTTCAAAAAATGCTCTGGACATATTACCATCACTAGTATTTCCATACCCATGCTTTGCGCAGTCTACTTTCAGCCAAGCTTCTTAAGAAATTCATTTTGTATAATTTTTTTTTCGAGCAGATAGTTTTTCTTTTTGTGTTGCATTCATATCAAATATTCACCTTCACGCGGAGTCTTATACGCTTGTTTTAAAATAAACTCCATGCACCTAATTCTGGCATGTAATGGAGAAATTCCATATTCATAATTTTGCTCATCACTTGAGTCATAAAAATTTTGAAAGTCTTTCTGTGACTTTTTGCAAATTGCACACTTTAAAGTTGACGAGGTATTTGTTATTACATTTAAGACTTTGCCATCAATTATTGTAAGAAAAAATTCATAATCAATCGAAACACTTTTTCCATTCTTTATTTCAATAACAGAAGGCTTTAGTTCCGAAATTTGCTTTTCTATATCGTTCACTGTAGATTTGATTATTTCTGAAAGCTCCTGTGCATATTGAAAAAATATCGGACGGCAAAAATGAACTGATGAGGGGCGAGGGTTTTTCTTAGTCGTAAACATATTTGTATCTGTAATAGTTGTTTCATTTGTTGATATTGTTTGCTTGTAAGCACTTTGACCGGATGATCCATCACATTCCCACTTATGTATCAATGTAAGCCTATCTGGAAGTGATACTGCTTCCTCTTCAGGCATACTTTGAATAAGGCATTTGGCTATATGATCCATTAAGTCTTGCAGTTTTACCTCTGCCGATACTTCAGTAACCTTTACATTAGGTGGCACTGCTTATTTTTTTGCAGATGTAATCTTTTTGTATCCAGGAAGAATATTCACATTATGATTCTTTAAAGAGCTTCGTAAAATAGAATATTTTTATTTGACAATCCCAATTCCATAAACAACGCTAAGGCTTCTTCTATATTATACTTTGTGGGTAAAGCATTTGGTGAAGTAGGAATATTCCCAGCTTTTGTAATGTCGGACCTTGATTTATTTTTATCTTTTACAAACTTCAAACATAATGCTTCTGAAAGATGCGATTTAGATATATCTTTTGTAGCATTTTCAATCTTACGATTTCTTGTGTACTCAGAACACTCGTTTATAGTTTTTGCAGGTCTTCCTCTTTAGCTGTCAGAGGATGTATGCGGTTTTTCGATGTTTTCAAAAGTTGTAACTTCATTTAGCCAGTCTGGGTTGTTTTTCATAAATGCCTTTTTCGTACGGTACGAAGTGAATTTTGCTATGAACATCCATTTCGTGGTATTCTAGTAAATCGTGTAGTTTTTCCACAATAGCCAATTTAAATGCATTTTCATTATCTGAGTTTCTGAATACCACAAACAATTCTAAATTGGTAAATGACTTTATCGCACTTTAAAATAAAATTGTATAAGTTCTGTTACTGATCGCTAGTTTTAGAAAGTAAAAACTTAACTGGCTGCATTATGCAATTGTGGTTTAATTTATACCCAAAAATTAAAAAGGGTTTAAACTAACTATTTTGAGCAAAAAAAAATCTGGAATATATACCTGTCTACTTTTATAACTGGTGTTTTTAAATTGAAATAAATAAAAAAAAAATTGCAATTGTTATTTCTACCTGATTGGCAGAGCAACATATTGTTTATTATTTAACGAGAAACAATAAAAATATGCAACAAGTAACTTTATTTTACACTAAAATTGCTGCATTAAAAAAAATTCTTTTCACATTTTGCACACATCTTTATTACACACTTTGAAAATGAGAAAAAAAGTTTTTCTCGTTTTCTCTATGAGATTGTTTTCTTCTTGTTTCACCTACAGTAAAGTATTTATGTAGCAAATATGCTCAGAAAATATGGGCGAGACCATTTTTGACCATTTTTAGATATGCTCTATTTTTAGATATGCTCTAAATATATGGTGTCTAAAAAGCGGCTACTGCCGAAAAGGTAGGGCATCTGCTAAAAATTTTACTACTTCTTTTAAGAAAAAACAAACATACGTATGTTTCTGACACTTTAATTCTAAAATGCATTTATTTTTGCAAGACCACCATTTTTTTCCTTTCTAAAAAATTGTCACCTTGAACAGCTCCAAAAACCATAATTTTTTTGCAATTTAAGAAAACGTTTTTGAATTATGATCAGTAAGTAGTTCTTTATACGATGTTATCATTCATTTCACAAAATTTTATCATGAAATTGTATATTTTTACCACGGGTTTTAAGAAAAGGCGCCACTGTGCGACGCCTCTCAAACATTTGGTCACGTTTCACATTACGGCTTATCCATTTTTAAGCAAAAATACCTTCGAAGCTCTTGGCTTATCTGCAGTAAACATCCAGAGCCCTTGTAATAGAAGCCGTAACCCCCAGACTGATAGACTACCGCACTACAGGGCCTGTGAGGAAGTTATTTAACTAGTAGTTTAAGTTCGCCTTACCTTATTAAAACCGGAATTCCCTAAGGTGGTTCTTGGGACCTATTTTAATCTCATTGAATACTTTGTGTATGTCTATTAACAACCGAATCTACACATTGTCATTTGCTAGCGACACAGCATTTCTAACGATTCACGAAAGTCTCGAAGTAGCATTCTGCTGTTTATAAGGCAGTCGATTTGAAAGGGTAGTTGAAGGAGTGAAGACATTCTATTTGAAAGAGTAGCTGAAT